>LJPK01000160.1:58754-147541 GCA_001430945.1 Amauroascus niger | reverse complement strand
GGGTGGGAGGGGGGGGGGGGGGGGGGGGGGGGGGGGGTCCGGGGAGGGAGGTGGATAGAATCAAAGGCCAAGCGGAGCGAGTCACTTCTCTTAGGGAGATATTGTCTTCTTCAGTTTTTGCTTGGTGGTCTCGTCAAACGCTCGCACTGGTTCCTAACTGTATTCTGTAGCCAATGAGGGAAAGACCTCACATTACCGGCGAGTGTTCCGGTCGAGCCAGGCATGACAATATGACCGCTAGATCCGGTGAGGATCTGCTGGACAACAGCCTCCGCAACACTCTCGGGCTCCAAAAGAGGATTAAACCAGGTATTCTCAGGGCTTATGACACCAACAAGATGGGTGCGCGCAAACCCTTGGGTCACCACCACAGTCCTAACCTTTGGGGCGTTGTAACGTGTTCTCAGTTCCGAAGCGAGTCCTTCATGGAACGCAAGGGCTGCGGCCTTACTAGCCGAATAATCGACCATATTCGGAGTTGTGACATAGGCAGCCAGCGACGCGATTGTGATAACCATTCCATGGTTGCGGGCAACCATATACGGAAGAAACTCGCGCGCCAACCAGTAATGAGAGAGCGTGTTCACTTCGAAAGTCTGGCGAATGTCCTTCTCCGTGCCACCAAGAATCGTTTGCCCTTTCAAAACTCCTGCGTTGTTGACCAAAATTGTCGGCTCACCTATTTCGGCTCGGATCATCTCAGCCGCTTTTGCGATTTGTTCGCGAGAGCATATGTTGCACTGATAGAATTTGATATTCGCCGGCATCTCATATGTAGGCGGCTGGATATCCAGAACAACAACCTTCAGTCCTCGCGCGGCTAACAGAAGCGCAATCCTCTGGCCAATTCCATCACTTCCTCCGGTAACAATAGCAACCTCCGCATTCCAGTTGTATTTGTCGGAGACACCGTTGTTTAGCGCACGGTTGCTAAGCCAGGCGTTAAACCATCGGCATAACCCAATTGACACCAGAATCTTCAGAGCTCGAAGGGAGTGTGGCCGTCCGTTGCTAATGTCCTGGCCCTTGCTCGTATACTGCGCGAAGAGCAACAACGGTAGAGTCAAGGATGGCGAAAAGGCTGTCCTTTTGATGATTCGACCAACGACATCTGCAATGAATCCTATTTTTAAATAAAGTCAGCCACAGATGCTCTACTCAGCTAAAACAGCAGCATGATAACAACCTTCACGCGGCAGCCAGCGCTTGGTAGAATCCATCGGCACGAGACTTGAATTTGAATCAACTCAAGAGCAACTCAAATTTACAGGTGCAAGTCGTTGCATGTAGCCTAGTCGCAGCAAATAAATTATAGGAGAGGCAAGGAAAGATAAAATAAACAATAGCAGCAAAGAAAAAGAAGAATTGATCAAAATTAATAGAAAAACGATAACTATTGCAACAAAGGCCAGGGCAGCTCAATTACGGTAGAATCCGTCACATGTCCCGGCTGCCTTTGGAAAAGGGAAACTACCGCCCAGAGCTTGCCGCGAACATGAGTTGAGGTAACTTACCTAGCTATGTATGTAGGTAGGTGGCTGGCATTCAACAAGTGGCCTGTTTTAGAGTCAAGGGCACTCCAGCATAGGTAGCTGCTTCTCCGAATACCTCGGGATATCGATAGGGCCGTCCATTGAAGACTGGCCATCTTCCACATGGGACCGGAAGTTCCCCCCCTGGTGAACTGCCAAGTGTGGGGTAAAAAGAACCTTGGAACTGCGGGGACGGGGCATTCAAATTTCACAACGTCCATGGCTTGGCAACTCAACACTTTTTCTTTGACTCCAGGAACCAAACCCGTGAGGTTCTATTGATCCATCTGCAAATAACACAGCACCGCAGCACACTTTACAGTGTGCACTTAAGAAATATACTAGCACTGTTTCAATCATCTTATTTCTGCATTTAGATCCTTGAACGGCTCTGCCTCTCTAGGAATGCTGGCGTCGATGGATAGGGCGGTTTAAAAGCTTTTCAAATCAGTCAATTGGAGACGAACTGGAATGGCTGGTTATTGCCCATCGTCAAAGTGCATCTTACAGCATGAAAATACCAGAAGCCACAAACCGCTCAGCAATCATCCATTCATCAAGGAAATCATAAAACTATTCTTTTGATTTGACTGGTTTTTATGTTGTTCTGGCTTGATTATCCGCAACAAACATAGCTCCAGCCAAGATATATCAATGTAGGTATAGCGTATCGTCTACTCGCGACACGCGTTGGGTACTATTATAGTGAATCGGCGCAATGCCTATCATAAAAGCTCACCTTGGTCAACATTTAGACTTCGTTATTCGCGTTGGCTAAAGAGAAGGAAAACGAGGGGAACACTCACCTTGATGCATTACTAGGTGGTGCAGGAATCTATATCCTTCCACCTGCATCTTCAATATGCTTCGTTCCGTAGAACATCTAGTGGAACCGCTGCTCCAACACGAGAGATCCGTGCCAGTAAGTAAGTTCTTTTGCTTCCAGCCGCGTGCTGCTCTTCAAATGGCGAAATCAGTCAACACGCTCCTTTGTTTTCCAGATGCCATGGGTAAATTAGCAAACCGCGCTTCGGGCAATCGACGGCCAGCTTTGATGCTCTCCAGAACCCTAGCAAGAAAACCACATGAATTTAAAGATCAGAAGACATCAAAAATGATGAGGGATACGAACCACTCAACTCCAACATATTTAACACCTTTCCCACCAACAAGTTGGATTTCTCGCTGTAACTTCCGCGCAGCAAGACCACCTCCGGCACCTGAACTTGCCATATTTTTCGCTTTGGTCGTATTCGGACGACCAAGGATAACGTGAGTGACGGTCCGTCTCGCAAGCGAAATGGAAATGCTCGCGCCGTTGTTGACCAGAATTTGTTTAAACTTGTGGTCGGATATCAGCGGGAACGTGGACCCGTTAATGTAAATTGTCAAATTGCTGAATATTCCCTTGTCCTTCGATGACAACTGGGACGGGCGGGGTGAGAAGGATGTAGGAGTTCTGAGAACCTCTTCCGTCGCAAGGCCAGAATTAATGTTCCAACCCGAGGGGGAGACTGTATCCGTCTGTGTTGTCAATTTTTGTATTTGTCCACTGGCGCTGCGAGCGTTCATATCTCTTCGCTCGCGAACTTCTGCTCCAACGCTCTCGACGCTTGTATCGACGCCAGTATGTCTTATAAACCCAGCGCCTGAATGTTTCGCAACATGCTCAGTTTCCTTGCCATCACTAAAGTCTCTCCCACTCTTCTTCTTGACCCCGAAGAAAGATCTAATATCCCCGTTCCCCTCCGCCTTTCTATTCTCTTCGTCTCTTTCCTCCGGGCCCACCCACTTCCATTCTCCCACTCGCTCCAACCCAGTGTCACACGTTTTCTGTCCAAACTGTACAGCAAGCTTTTGCGTCCTCGTTTCTCGCCAGGCAACACCGGCATATGGATTCTCAGATCGCTGGTGGCCGGTTGACGATGAATTCCACGGGTCGATTTGGTCAAGATTGGCGGGGGAGGGGTTGCTGAGGATACTCCGAATGGCTTTGGGAACGGTGAATTGACCGCGAGGCATTTTTGAGTCGGAATATTCTTGGTGTTGGAATTCCTTTATGCGATTGCAAGCATGAGCAGTACAGCGGTAAGTAGTAATCGAAGTCAGGGAGTAAATTCGGTTGTGAAAACTCTGTGGGGATCTGAGAGATGGGCTCACGGCTTTCACATTTCGTCCAAAAGAGTCCAATGGCAGATCAATTTTCCAAGCTAATTGTGGCGTGTAGGCTAGATGTTGTTTCTTTGCTTGTCAACAAACTGTCTCATGGAATTATCACTTCTGATCGGGTGGGATGTTCAGGGGGCGAAAGATGTGCAGTCAGCAAATGGGGTTCAGTTAAATGCGATCCAAGGGTCGAAAGCAACCTCATCCTTTGTTTTGATTTCTCCCAATTAAGTTTAGCTAGTTAGAGGTTGTCGATCTTTTTGAAGATGACTTGCAGCTCACGTGGCGCATCGCTTTCTTCCTGAAGTGGCCTTCAACTGTACCAGTTTGCCACCTTTAAATGGGAATGATTGAGGCAGCATCAGGAAATCAAAACATGAGTTGTAGTTCACATCTTTTGGTCAATTCCCACTGCCCATGCATGGTACATGGCAACCAACAATGCAAGCTTAACACATTGTGGTACTCTAGTCGTGAACTTGTTCATCGACAATGAGTACCTTGCCTGTGCTCCCACTGGGCTCTGGAAAGAACATATTACCCCAGGCAATAAATTTTCATTGCATTTCAAAAGTAAGGGCGACAACTGAAGGCCATGATATCATTCATTCATTCACCCGTTGATCTATGACATGGCGAAAGGGTAGAACAAAACATGAAAAGAAAAAAACACCTTATCAAAAGAGCTACACCACCTGCACCATCAAGAAAGAACCAGAAAAGCACCAAGCTAACCAAAAAGAAAATGTAGCGGAAGGGACTGATTAGAAGCAAACAAGGTCTTAAAAGGGGGAAACACCTGAGAAAAGAATTCTTTATAAATGTGCTCTTCACTCCATTTCATAATCATCACCATGCATTGGAAAGTTAGCCACTTTTTGAACAACTCACTGACTGGAACATAACAGAGGCGGTCAACTGATTCATTGGGCATTTCCTCATGTGAATCATCAAAGTGAAGAATCAGTAGAAGGTTGGGTGCGAAAAAGCAGATGACCAGCCTTGATCTAAAGAGTAAAGGCTTGCTCAGCAGAAGGCAAAAGATTTGCATCAAAGAGATTCGTGTCATCATTAACAAGAATTTTATAAGTTCACATATGGAAAATCAGTGAGGTTTAAAACAGAAAAATATGAATTGGAAAGATTAAGCGGGAAAATATGAAAAGAAAAGGGGAGATAAGAGCTGAGATGGAGAATGGAGAACATGCGAATTCTGGTAGCTTCGCCATCTCCGAAGTAAATATATGAGCAAAGGAAGCGATTTGCAAATGAGGTCTCTCGATGGATGGTTTGACTGGAGATTATGTCGGCAACCTCAAACTTGGTAGAATGTTTCCTGTTGATTAAGCCAACGACGACGAGAACTTCGTGTCGAAGAATGGTATGGTCGATGAACTGAACCCGAGATGCTAGCTCACAGTTTTGCAGATCACGGAAGAAATGCCGAACGAATGAAACGTAGCCACCACTCAGGTAAATAGGCATGTGAACATCCGTACTAACATCTGTAGTTCCAATTACTCAAATTATCATCTTTTGGCAACCACGAGAGAAATCGTCATATAAATAATAATGACAGAAGATGGCGGACACGATTCGGTTTGTGTGTAGGTATTTTTGGTTCGACATATGAACGTCAGTAATGTCGAGAGCTTCTTAACGTCGTCGTGGCATTCCTCCATTCTTCAAATTCTGATGGCCAAGCGATGTACTCCCCACGGGTCCTCCAACAGGGTTTTCGGTAAGAGTCTTTCGCCGTTTATGCTCATAGCTAACTTCGCAATTTTGGCTATCGGTGTGTGGGGGCTCGTCGTCGTCATCATCGTCCCGTCCACGCTTAGTGGAACCGTTCAGCGATGAGGATGGATAAGTGGATGCCGCGTTTGACGAAGTGGAATAAGTATCGCCTGCAGTTCCGTTTGCAACAGTACTCCTTGTGTCGCTAACAACGTTATACATACTACTCGGTGGTCCGAGTCTTGGAGTCGAGTAGCCCGGTGTCCACTGAGTCTGGCTACTGGGCCTTGGGCCCATTCTCTCTGCCCCATTCGTACTTGTGGTTGAATTTACCATGTCGGAAGACAAATGGTTTGATTCCCCTTGCATGCCACCGTTAGAGTGGTTGGTATTGTAATTATATGAGCCTCGATTGCCGTTATAGGCATTGGTAGTGTCGCTTATGTATTCGGCTTCGTGCTCTTGGCCCCCTTCTCCTACCGTACTACCATGGCTTACTTGCCCATTGCCCTGGCTGTGCAGATATTCGTTAGTATGCCGTAGGTTGGAATCATTCCTGGGATTCACAGCGTTTTGAAGGTTCGTCGACGTGTGTCTCACATACCTAGACATGTTCTGTGGAGCACTTGATTGTTGTGTCGCGTATGGAGGTTGACTGGAGGGAGCTGAGGAATAATATGACTTGGAATCATAACTCTGTTGGGTTTGATATGATTGCATACTTTGCAAGTTGGAGCCAGGAGGAGTCGTTGCGGGAGTGGTTGGCATCGACCTCGAGTTACCCAGGCCTGTATCAATGGACAACGTATGCGAATTATGAACGTTGCCGGCCCAATCATAAGAGTTTCCTTGGTTCGCCACTCCCACTAAACTAGAAGCACTTGCAGGAGGAGTCGGAAATGTATGGGCGCGTTCGAAACTTGGTCGGCCGGCAGGAACAAGTGCTTGGTTAGAAGATTGGGTAACTTGCGATGTTACAGGATTATGCATCGAGTGGTGGTGGTGCAACGGTGGAGGCTGTGGTCCCTGAACAGAACGATTCTGTTGCTGGCTTGCCTCTATCCGCCTCCGCTCCGTAGCCGAAACAATCGAGTTCGGCCTAGTTTGGTTCGACGAATGGTACAAGAGGCCTCCGATATTGTGGACAAACAACGGATATAGCTGGTCTGTTATTTTCTCCTTGTTGGCGAATTCGAGGGCACGTTCAAAAGGAATCCTAAAAGCCCGATCAGATCCGGGCTCAGAAAACAAGAGCAATAATGGAAACTCACCATACACCCTTGAGATGCATTGGTCCAATTTTGACCACATGTCGAACCTTTTCGCTCTTGAGGATACCGTCTCTCCTCCCTCTGGTCATTCCAGCAACATTCAAAAGTTTAGTGCCATTGACCATGTGGTTATCTGGGGAAAACAAATCTCTTAGTCCCATATCTCACATTGATCAAGACAAATCGGAACCTACCTTCTCGACGGGCAACGCAGACACCTTTTGCTTCGACTTGGAAGCACAGGCTACCCTCATCTTCCCACAAGGTTGCTGTTACCTTTGGTTTCATCCCTGGAGGCGCAATTTGGCCGGTAGTATCGAACGTATGTGGCGCACTGTAGGACTGAGCATGATTGCTGGGTCCAGGATATCCATGAGGGTTTGGAGCAGTCGTCATAGCTACAAAATCCATCAGTAAAAAGGGGCATGAACACTTTCAAGATGTTTTCGCGCGAATTATACCACATACCAGGCAAGGGCAAAATATGCGCGGGAACGTGTGGAGCGAGGGAATTTGTAACTGGCTGACTGCTTGATTGGGGAGATGTAACAGGGTGCGAATATCCAAAAGTATATGGGCTGGTCGTTGGTGCATAGGCCGTGGGCCCAGGTTGTAAGAGTGGGGGTTGCTGGTAAGGATAATGTGACATCGTTTCAACAGCACCAGGTTGAGAAGTGTATGCTTGTGCCGAAGGCAGATGTGACGAATGGACGTCCATGTAAGATTGGGTTTGGTTCATGGTTCCCAAATTCGTCGGGTTCTGGAGATAGCCGTCCCCTCCGCGCATGTAGTCTATCGGGCGCGTGGGTTCCGAAGAGGGTCGATTATTCAGTTCGCCAGCTCCCTCTGCTGATGATGACTGGGGTAGTTTCGGTTGAGATTCAGAGGACAAGTGAACCACTGGCTCAGTTCCAGAACTACCCGAATGGGGTGTTGTGGAGACGAGTCCCGAAGGTCCAGAAGGGTCGTGCTTCGTGCCCGAAGTTAACGAGTTGCCTCCGTGGAGCGGTGGCTGCGGGTCGGGAAGGGACAGATATCGTTGCGTGTCACTGGCAAACAAAGGTCGCTGAGATGCGTGATGGTTGTAGAAAGGGGTGTGAATAGCGTCGCGGGTATGAACTTGGGATATCGACGGTAGCTCCAGTTTTCCGGTCTGAAACGAAACTTCTTAAAACAGAGATCTGCGGCCGACAGCAAATCTTCCAAACGAGGGATGGTTTGCGAGGGATAGATTGCGGCGAAGCAAGCAACGTATAGGGAGCGAAACTGAGTGCTGGGTTTCGAATATCAACAAACTCTGCAGCAATACCACCAAAAAAAAAAAAAGGGAAAGAAAGAAAACTGCAGGTTGATGCGTGTTTTCAAGGTCAAAATATAACAGTAACAAATTCTAAGTCGAATGATCTAACCGGCGTTGTCGTGAAATAGTCTGGAAACAGGCGTGATGTGATGCTTAGCAAATTTCAAATGCAGTCGTAAATAGTCGTACACGGGAAATACTTGTTCGTTTCGATCTCATATACCCTTCTCAGGATAGTAGTCGCAAAGACGCTTATGTAGCTTGATGAAAGGTCAATGGGGACGAATGGTCGAAGGGGGGATTGCCCACAATTGATTTTCGAGAGAACCGCTTTCGCGTGGATTACCCAAAACGGGGAAGAAAATTAAGCAAGAGAGCAGAGCGTATGAGAAGCGGACACTCGAAATCGAGCCTTGGGTGAATATATTCCCTTTAAAGCTGTCAAATGACACAGGCAAAGCTCTCGAGGGTTGGTACTTGTTGGAAAGAGTACATTGACTGCGAGGCGAGAAAATTAGGCGATGAGAACGCAACAACGCAACCAAGCATAAAGTATTATTCGTAGCAGTCGTGATAAGTCGTAGTGATATTTCTCCTTTTTTTTTTCTCTCTCTCCTCCTTTTTTGCCTTTTTTATGATTTGATTTTTTTTCGAGCCTGGATAGCAAAGAGAACGAAGTAAGGGCGAGATATCAGTCAAATGTGCGATAGGTTGGCAGGTTGCAGAGTTGAGGAGCGGCGAGGTTAAGATCATGCAGGAAACGTGATGCAGAAGCAGCAGCAAAAGGGCCAAAAAGGAAAAAAAAAGGAGCTAAAGCGAGAAAAGAAAAAGGGCGCTGGGCAAGGGTCATACAATCATAAACGGAATGATTGGGTATATGGGACAAAACCCTTTAGGTGGGGGACAAAAAAAATGGGCGGAAGGGGAAGAGTAGAAAGAGAGAGAGAGAAAGAGAGAAAAGGGTGAAAGTAACTAACAGAACAGAGAGAGGATAGGTTAAAAGCGAAGGGAACAAACAAGACGTGATCACATTACCTGCCCTGGTCGGATAATCCTTTGCAGAGTCAAGCCCAGGAAGGGAACAATTGTGGACAAAAAGGCAAAAAAAAAAAAAAAAATGCGGAGGCTGGGGGGGAGGAGGATTGAGGAAGGGAGGGAGAGAGTGTGGTGGGAGGTTGAGCGTGTGGAAGTGGCAGTGGGAGTGAGAGAGGGAGAGTTGGTGGGGTGGCCGGCGGGCGGCGGGCGGTGGAGGGAAGGGGGTGTTGGGGGGGGATGTTTCCTTTTGGCGCAAAAAAAAAAAAAAAAAATGCGGAGGCTGGGGGGGAGGAGGATTGAGGAAGGGAGGGAGAGAGTGTGGTGGGAGGTTGAGCGTGTGGAAGTGGCAGTGGGAGTGAGAGAGGGAGAGTTGGTGGGGTGGCCGGCGGGCGGCGGGCGGTGGAGGGAAGGGGGTGTTGGGGGGGGATGTTTCCTTTTGGCGCTGAGGCGAGAAAAAAAAAAAAAAAACAGCAAACGCTAGCTAGTGTGAGAGGGAAAAGCCCACTTACGCCGTTCAACTCGATGGACCGGTGGATACAGCTGGGTGACTCTCCCGCGCACCCTGGGGACTCCTGCGGGCTGTGATTCGTTTTTCCTTCCCCTCCCCAGTCCTTCAACCGGATGTTCAATTGTCCCTTCGCGTCTCGACGGCCACAGGAAAGCGTCGAGCTCTTCGAGAACGACCGTTCCCACGCCCCAGAAAAGGTAACTAGATAAATGGAGGAAGCAAATGTCAACGGGGGAAAAAATAGAATATAGGACAAGAGTCAGGTTCAAAGTAATAGTCGAGTAAGAAAAACGGAGAGTGAAGACGGCAACAACAGCCACAATATTTAAAGCAAAAGTCGAAAAAGAACCACAGGCGAGAATCAGTCAACACATGGCAATGCAGTGTGGGTACAACGGCCTCTCTAAATTATATCCCAGAATAATAATGTGCAGGACCTTCGTTCATCCCATACGTCTGCGAGCGAGGGACTAACTACTTGCTATTTGTTAAGATCGGGTCTGCGGTTGCGCGATATTTATATAACGATGTAGTTATCTATCTGCTCTCCTGCCATGATAGGCTTCTTCGCACAGGCGCAACAGAGCAGAGTTACTCCATATCCAGCGTCTGTGCTCTCGAGCAATAAAAAAGAAGACATCAAAGCCTGCTCACTTCCCTCAAAGAAGTTTATTGTGAATCCCAAGGTTTTTCTTCCCTTCCCCAACCCCCCCCCAGCGAAGATTCTACGCCAAACCCACTATAGTCCAACTAGATGGGCCAATAAACAACATGTTGGTTCCTCCTGTATTTTTTCCTTTTTGCATTTCTTCTTCTTCTTCTGGCCCACGGAGTAGATCCCGTAAAAGGTTCTCTGGCTTGTCCGTGTCGTCCCGTACCGGGCTGAAACATACTATACATACGTGACAGGATGACGTAAATGACCATACGTCCTGGGTACGTTACTAGCGGGGAGCTGACCGATTTTTTCCATCCTCACGTTCCCCCCCAACCCCCCTTCCCACCTGAATAAAATCTCTCGCAAACTCGACTCTCCGTTGCTTAAAACTTCCCACCTGACATCGGCCCATATTCCTTACGAGTAATGAAGTCAAGCTCTCCATAAATTGCCTCCTGCATGATTATTTATTTATTGACGCTGTTCGAGCTTAAAATTGAGTGTGGATCTTTTGACAACTCAGAACCTAAACGGCATCTTTGTGGGGTTTAAACTTGCACAAGAAAAAGCGGTTATGCAATGTGTGATCGACTTCCGTGCTACCTATTCAACCCAGAACGATAAGCTCGTCGAAGAGAGAAGGAAGGCATGGAGCAAGTAACTAGTTACTGTTGCCCTGTATGGCCCGTACCGACCAGGACCTCAATTAGTGAACCAATAATACAATTATCATAGGAAGCTCCGACCTCGCATCTCCAAGCAGCCATCTTGTTGTTTGTGGATTCCGTATAGACAAGGGTCAAACCGGAGTTAAGATCAAAGAAAAAGTTTGCCTTTTTTTTTTTTCCTTCCAAATATCTGGTGTTGGGGACGTGCTCTGTCCAGGAAGAAGAAAGCTTTAGAATCGTTAACTCGTTTCAGCCTGTCTATCATTCTACCGAAAGGTGGAGTGAATACTTGATTTGCTGTGTCGGCAGCCTTCCCAGAGAATCTTCGAACAAAGACATCAACTCTGGTTCACGGAAGCCCAGGGGTGTCTCTCTTCACAGATCAGCCATCCCATACTGTATACCAAGCTGCAGGCCGCGATCCATAGGATCTCGTGTGGAGCTACGGAGTATATATCTATCGTCCTTTTGTCAAAAGTCCATTCATGTGCCAACCCCAGCCACCGCGTCCCGGAAACTGGAGCTAGAACTGGAACTGAAAAGAAGAAAAACCATGGAAATCACTTGCAAATAGTGGACGATTTGCCGCGCAGATGTCTGATCCAAAGACTTAGTCCGTGGTTCTCCGTCCAGCCGGGATAAAATTGGAATTCCGCATTTCAGTTTCTGCAAACTGGACGTTCGCACTAACTCTTCCCTGCGTATGCTTTCCATCTTTCCAGAAGGCTAAAAGAATATCATAACGGCGTGCCAGCCAGCTGCAAAGCTTCTCAAATCATAAAATGCCTTGAGACTGCACGTCAACGATCCTAGCATTTGAAACTAACTTTACTTAGCTTTGAAGCCCTCTTTTTCATGGACTGGTTTCTTTTCTCTTACGCCGAAGTTTCAAACCATTATCTCGAGATTCCATGAAATCAGGCTATTTTTCGGTAAAGCCAATTTTAGAACGGACATTCGGCTCTGTGTCCCATGAAGAGTTGTCTGAATCAAAAAATGCTTCTTGCTGGCTCACATTGATTATCCTGCAAACTTACAAGCCTTTATGGGTCCCAGCTAACTACCGCATATACATCCATTTACAGCTTCTCCGATGGCAACTCTTTTATCCAACACCTAGGTGCGTGCCTGACAACCACTATCCGTGCCGCGAACTGTTCGTCGCTGACTTTTGGGCACAGGCTGCCTTGAAATCTGCAATTTTCATTCACTTTTGTTGTTATCCGCCTCGGACCCTTTATGCAAATCATCTCACCATATGCGAATCACCAAAAATCTCTAGTTGGCACAACTGCTTGAGTCTAGGAGGTGTTTGGGGGTCGGTGTGGATTATGTAAGCCACAGCCTCGGAGAATTAGCGTGGCCGTTGATTTTCCTGACCGTTTCTTACATGACTCAAGGATGTATTTTACGGCTTGTAAAATACACAACGCAAAGAGGAAATGGTTCTGTGTACGACAAGACATCCTTCTCTCCACCCATCACCACTCTTTCGCCAAACAACCCTGGCTGGTGATGTGCAGTTGCAGCGGGAAGGATGGGTTGGCAAACTAATATTTTTTGAGCCCAAATCAAGCTGCGCTAGCAGCCAATAGCGGGGCATTCTTCAAGCGTATTCTCCGTCCTCTGGATGTATGTAGTAGTTCAACATCCATTGGAGAAAGTCGCCGGCGAATATTTGTTTTTACAAGGCCAGCTCACCTATCTGCGGCAGAACGCTCCGCCGAAAAACATTTGTAACTCACAGATGAAGAAGTGGCCGTATTCCAATGCCTAGTTAACAGGACTTGGGGTGGTTTGAGCTAGATGGGTCTTCCGGACGGGAGCGATCTTCTCCATCCTTCAGAAGCGGACCAGAAAGGAGGAAAAAAGAAAGGAAAGCTACCCAGCTTGTCCCATGGTACCGACATGAGTCTAAAACAGATTTTACTCTGGTTATCCTGTTACAGACAGAGCAAAGAAAAAGGGAAATCCCCACGAATCGCGAACGAAGACACAAAGTTTGTCAGAGCCGAAGCTAAGGGACCGTCCCCTTCCCGGACCCAGGAAACACAAAATTAGGTACGGAGTACGGTACTTCTGGTTGTGCCCGACCAGATGTTCTGGTTCAGCGGTTTAGCGGCGCAGCGGTGCAGGTCGTGGAAATATCAATCCCATGGAAACAAGATATCCCACCAACGTTGAAAGCCCGGTTTTTATTTGGTTAAGGTAACTATGCATTCTTTTTGAATGAATAGAAAAGCTCATTTTTGGGATTCGTTTCCACCCTGGTGGTGTTTTTCGATTTCTTCTCTCTGCTCTGTGGCGAGTTATTCACAAGGGGCGGCCGGGCTTTGGACCCCATTTTTGTTTTTGCTCCGAATCTTGACTAGGGAGGCCATATTACAGTGGGATTCCCTTTTTGAAGGACGGGGTTGCAAATACGGAGTTATATGCCTGTCTTTTACGTTTTTCAAATCCCGGGTTTTGCATGGCCTTTTCATTCAACCAAGTTATTCCCTTTTTTCGAGCCTGCTTAACGATCGTCGAGTCTTGTGTGATCACATTGAAAAATGAACGGCCCAAATTCTTTCCATACTGAACTTCAATGCAAACGATTGTCTTGGGTTTTCCCGGTGTTTAAAGGACAATTTTTAACGAACACTTGGCGCGAATAGTGCAAGGCCAAATATAGGATCTTTCAACATTTTGTGGCTTTCGAACTAGCTATCAAGCGCTCATGGAATGTTTGAACTGACACTCCCTGGTTGCAGCATCTCGCGATCAAATTCTGAGAAGACGATTTGTGAGCAAGTATACTCCGTATAGCCCCTGTAGGGGCCACACATCCTGTTCGCCGCCTAGCGAATTTTGATATTGGATCTAAAGTTACATTTTATGAAAATCAATCAAGCCCAGAATGGAGAATAAAGGCGCAAGACCACTCAAGGCAGTCTTTCCGTGGCAGCGAGAAGCAGAACCGTGGGGGTTGAGGCTTTGTAAAGACCCTGAGATGTGTTCAGTTGATCCTTGAACGGAGTTCCCAGGTCAATGGCTTCAAATCTGTTCTGTGTGGCTAAAATCCAATCCCAAGCACTGGGAATGAGAGGGGTCAAAATCCAGGGAAAAGCAAGACTGGACCCTGCTGCCCGAAACGGGGGTTTATCTCCAGGTTATGAAGTTGCTTTTTGTTGAACTCAGCCCGTTGGCGAGAAAGAAACGTGAGAGCGTCTCCTGGTGCGCGGTTATCTGGTGTGGATCGGGGGGACACAATGGGCCCCCTTAGACGCTCGAAGCGATGCACGTTTGACGCTTTACGGGATGTGGGGATAGATAGAGACACATACCCGAGATTGATGTTCATTTATGATTTCCTCCTTTGGCGTAACTACAGCACAGTACAACATAGGTAGTTATGTACATGGCAACGTGATCCTTCGGAGTTGCTGTCAGTTCCACCAAACTGTAACCCTAGCCTACGTCTCGAATCAAGGCATGTATGTCCCTCGCGCATTTTCAAGGCTCGCTGCAGGCATAACTAGGTAGTAAATGGGCCGCGTATGTGCTCCGTACCTGCGTTAGAGCTATTGCCGGGGACACAAAAATATTGCATTTTGCAGTGATAATATATTTTATTTTTTGTGATCTTTTTTTGGCGACCACCAAGGCGGAAGACAGCTTCCCAGCAGAGACAGTGTCCGATTCCTTTCTGGCGGGGGGAACTTGACGAACTACCTCAGTTACTCCTGCAAGGGACAAGGTTTAGTGCTCCCGCACACGCGCAAAAAAGAAGCACAGTTGGGCGAGAAACAAGAGCGCATATGTACTGTATGTATGTACATACACATAACTAACCCGTGCGTGCGTACATACGGAGGAGCATGCAGAGAATCGATTAACCTCACATTGCATCATTTGAATTTAAACTCCATGGGGAAAGATGCCCACTTCGTCCCTACATGATGCGACATCGACATCACGAGCGATGCATGCCCGTTTTACCTATGCTCGGGGTCTCTCGTGTTTGCGCGATGCATGACCTTTGCGCTTTGGCTCTTGTATCTCTCCTTCTTGCCAACAACGCAAAGTTGAAAGATTTTTTTTGGTTCTATTGAACATGGGGTCCATTCATCAGGCCAAATCGCAAGAGAGGACAGTCTCCTTGGGGGTGTGTCGGCTTTTCGCTCCGCTTGAGCTTTTTTTTTTTTTCGTTCACGGCCTGTCAGAGCTGAGATATATAATAGTTATATATTCTTTGATCTCTGAGTACATAGAATTAACCGAGCCATCCCAGACGAAAACAGCAGGGATGGGAGAGATCTCACGGGCTAGACTAGCAAGACCTTCGCTGGACATAGCTTCGAATAAGGTTCCGTTCCCTCCATGCAACGGTGGCAATGGCGGCTATTCTTAGCACGGGCCAGAAATCTGTTGGGGGTAACCATTAAAACCGACCTAACATGGAGTTCGTGAGGGTTGGAGAAATAGGTATCGTTAAAAATTATATGAACGATGTTGGCAACTTGAGGTTGGAAAGTTCGACCTTCTAGGGTATAAGCATCGCTAAGATACGAATGAATTGGTAATAAGACGTCACGATGGTGGGAGGATTGTTTACTCCAACCTCAAAAGCCAAGGGAGTTGGCCCCAGCGTTGATTCGAGTCAACTAACTAGCGAGATAAGCCCTGCGAGGAAACTTTCTTCCAGTCTACAGAGTTAACTAGCTCGGCCAGGTAGAAAATGGCATGCTTTGATGATTTTAGCAATTCCACCTCCCGCTGAGAACGACACACCGGGGTTCTTTTTTTGTCAAGGTGTTTTGAGCAGCGAAAAATCGATCCTTCTCCTTGAAAACATCAACATGGTGTTCGCTGAATGCTCTTTCAGCAAACGAAATGGTAACATCAACAGGCATTAAAAATTGATAATCCTCCATCCGTCAAGGATTGCCACAGTGGGGCGGTACCTCTGGATTGACAACGCAGAGGTTGACAAGGGCCGGTAGTTATGCTTGGCTGTCAGCCATCCGCGGGCGTGTGTAGTAGGACGACGGAAGCAGGGGTTTACAAGTCAAGACCACGGGGTAGTTAACTGGTTAGTTATTTTGCGCAAAGCCCTTCAGGCTTTCGACCTGGGAGCGGTAATATAATATCGTCAAATACGCTGTCTTAACGAAGCAGAGCAGATTTCTTCGAGAGCACGACATTCTGATGGGCATATCCCAATGGGGCAGCGGATCCTGCTTTGACCACTGATCGTCCGCGGCTATCGAGGTAAAGCCCGCTAATAATAGCTGGAGTGTTAAGAAGACGGTCCAGGCCCTTTACCGCCTTTGACGCCCTCATGAGCTGCGGCCACCGACGTTGTGCTACGTGGCTGGGATAGCGCTTTTCCGGCAGAATCTTGCTTTTTCGGACTCGCGATCCTTCCGCGGTGGTTATAACTAACCCACTAACTAACCACGGAAGCCAGTCACCCCGAAGAATGGGGCGATCATTCAAGCTGGTCAGCAGTCGGGTCAAAAGAAGTTGTCCAGTTGAATTCAAAGGACGGGACTCCGAAACAAAGGATTCAGAGGTCACAAACTAACGCCACTCACAGCAACCAGAGAAATACTCTCAAGCCAAAGTTGGCCCCAGAGCGAATCAAGGGCGGGGCGGAGTTGAGACCGAGCATTTCGCAGGCTGGAGGAGTGGCCGATCGACTTGACTGGTGGTTGCAGCGGCCACGTATGTAAGGTCAAAACAGACGCCGGTTCGGAAGATCCATGGATGCCAAGACACGAGCTAAAACTAAACTGGCGAGGGGTTGGACGTCCCACCTTGGCAACCTCCCTCCCAGACTGCCCCAGTCCTTTTTGTTACTGCTCTGTGAGAGTCCGCGAGAGAGAGAGAGAGAAAGAGATGAGAGAACAACAGTCAACCCCCGCAGGCTCTCTCTCGCGCAACAACCGAATATCAAGTTTCAATTGATGGAAAAAAAAAGATAATTTGCAGTAAGACAACCCACCTGGGTAAGAAACTTACCCCAAGCTTTCGCGAGACTGAGATCGTTAGGGTCACCTTTCATGGCCTGCCACCCCTCCCATGACGAGCTCTGCTGTCCCCTCCCCCCCCGGTTACCTATCCGAGGCTAATGCACCGTCTAAAAGTGACTGCAGGGTTTAGCCCACTACCCTTGTCCTCATTGACGAACACCTCCGCTTCAAGATCTCAAATACTTGCGGATGCACGGACTCACTCTGCCCTGTCAAATGGTCTCTAGCTTTGAAGGAGATTCCGATCGTATAAACTGTGCAGACAAGTCAAGTGAACTGTCTCCGAAACAAGATGCACTGCTTCTGAGAAGGATATTGCCGGTCCTAATGTTCTCTCTTTTTCCCCGCCCAATCTCACCTTAGTCAACTTTACGGTACGAAACTGAACCAATAACTTACCAGCCGGGCTATTCTACCCCTGCTTCGTGCTGCCAGGATTCTTCTCCTTCCTCCGTACACCAGTACTAGTTCAAATCCATCTTGGTCAATCAGATATGAGCGTGTGGAGCCTCTGGTGTGTGGTCAAAGCGGTTTCAGCTGCATCCACCCGTTATTGCATATGCGAGTGTTCAATCGACTTCCGAGAAGATCCATGCTATCCTTTTTTCAACACTGATCACTCTAGCCTCTAGCCTGCAAATATAACTAGTCAAGCTTTTTCATTGGATGGATTGCTGAGTAACGATATCATCCCTCTCGCAGGCCGCGAATTTCGTGGTGAATTTGGATGTTCTTTCAATTGGATTCTCGTCGGAACAACGAGAAAAATTACGAATGTCTCTGTTCAAGGAGAAGTTAAGTCACTAGTTACTCCTTACTGTGTATCTCTGTTCACAGTGATCATGAGCGAAGCAGGTCAGAAAAGTAACTAATGACCAAAGCAGATCATATGCTTGGTTGGTTCAATATTCGCGGCAACTAGAGATCAAGGTCACACAGTCACTTTTATATTCTTGCCCTGTCTTGTTTTCCTCCTATCTGTTTCCTAGCGATCTTGTTTTAGAACCAGCCTTCGTCCTTTTGTGCCTCCAGGCTCGATTCCCAAACTGCAAAGCTCTGGTACTCATCGTACTGTGTTGCACGGAAAAAGCAACGAATACCACCAAAGGATTGAGACGATTCATACATTCGGAGCAAAAGTTTTGATAGTGTTGCGCGCTTGGCCATAAAACCGGCCGCGAATTCGATTCAACTGAGAAAATTGGAATGTTCCCCTTTCCTCTTCCAAAATAACTTTCGCAAGTTACATGGATCGTCAGCTGAACGTCTCGACGTGGGCGTTAGTCTTGCAACGTCTGATCTCCAGAATTTCAATATGGGAACGTGCGCGCCGTTTTCGGGCCCAACCATTCTTCGTACGGTTTCTGTGCGGTAGAGTCTTTGTGCTCGAAGCGGCACTTCCTTCAATCCGACATCTGCGGTCAACTACTTGACCTATCCCACCCGAAGGCTATCAGCCCTACTTTGTACAACCTGCGTACCTTCCTAAATGTGTGCCTTATCTTAAGCAGAGAATTCATCCAACAAGCAATCCAATGAATTTCTGCCCTCCTGGCACTACTCTCCAGGTATCGTTTTGCTCTAACTTGATTTTGATCGAATAGCTGCTTTACATATTTCCTACCACTCTTTGGGTACACAAGCCTTCAATATTGCTCTGAGGATTCCTGTACACGAACCCGTGTCACCTTTGCTACATACGTATGTGCATAAGGATAGTACGGTTTTGCAAAGGCAGAGTATTCAATGCCCTTGGCTCATAAACTCCACCGGCGCATGGAAGCTTCCTTGTGGAAAACGGATGATCGGAAGTCAAGCAAATGAAGATGACCCTGCATCCCGTAAGCAGCAGCCACATCGCTCGGCAATATGTCGTTTTTTCCAAAGCGCTGTGTGCGATGGTCCTCGATTCAGATGCAACTAAAACGACAGTTTTCGAGGACCGTCAGTCGGTGATCCAATCGAATGGCACTTGAGCGCAATACTGAGTGAATCTGTTTCACAATATTAACTTCCAGTTTTTTCGAGTGATAATACCCATTATAAACTTGGGCAGAATGTCTATGCTGCGAATCTACATTTGGCGGCTAATCCAAAGGTCCACATGGATGCCCCTTGCTGGGGTGATTCTAACTGGAGCCAACATCAACTGCATGTACATGTATGTATGCACGCACAGGCATCAAGCTTGAGGTTCAAAGAAAATTGCTTGTAGCATACGTACAACCAGAGTGGTGCCACGTAGCACCTGTTAGGGCTTCAAGGTATTACTTCAGAGTACAGGCAAAACATTGAAGCTCCAAAATGTTCCCATACCCATTGTCTGCTCTTTCAATTGCCTTGTTTTCTGAAATCAATTTTCTTCAGGAGTTGTGTTTTCACACTTACCAGCACTTCAAGGCGTCATTTTCTTGTTGAACGCAAATCACTAAACTGGTGGACTTTCCTTTTTAATTCACCTCTGACTTTTATAGCTATGGGTTTCTACAAGGCCTTGCCTTTCGATCTGAAATGCAATGCAAGCTGGCATCTAGTGCATATTCCATACCGTTGGGATGTGCGGATTGCAGGATCATACATACAAGTTGTATATGTACTCCCGAGAAAAAGTCCTGTTCCTCAGCAAGTGCATTGCTACAGAATTCATGCTGTGAAGGCCATGGAAAGCACCTTTCAGACCGGATAAATATAATGCAGATGAGTCTGAAAGAATCCCATCAGATAAAACCTTCATAATGTGCATGTGCCCAGTCTTATGGTTCTCTTGAAATAGACCGTCCAATGGTGAAGCTTCCTCTGCATACTCCCACTACAATAATGTTCATGTTGACTAGGAATCCTTGTTATCAGGGCTTGTTCAGTGGTAACAGGGAGAATATCCTTCAAACTCTGCGTCTTTCACTAAGGACTATGTTGCTCAAAAAACAAAGAGCTGTCTGAGACACGATACAACCTGCATATGTACGTGCATAGCTGATCCCTGAAGCTCTGAGGATGCAAATAGTGATACCATATTATCCAGAAGAACATGTCCCTGTGTCTGAGGGCCCTTCGATCAGCCAGGCAGGCAGGGAATTCTGTATGCACTCTGTACATAACATTCCTTTGAATCAATCTTTGAGAGTGGGCATATTGTATATGCGAAGCAGCTGATATCAAAGGCGCAGGCGGTGGATGGTGACACAAGGATGAATGATCTACTCGCCTGGCTGTCCTTCCTTTGTTGTTACACCACAAATTTAATGGAAGAGGCAAATAAACAGACCTGATGTCACTGGGCCACAACTCGCAAGCCAATGTAGACCGCACATCTGTATCTGTGTACATACATACAATGGGGTACAAAGGATGGGTCTTTGAGGAACTTCCTCACTCATTTCGCCAGGAATTGACCTATGAACATGTCTCCGGTCCAGTGAAGCTATGCAAGTAAGTATAGTATAGGTACGTACAAGGGCTCGGGATGTGCGTGGAGACGTCCTACCTTCCGCCTCCCGAAGGCTGCGCCTTTCTACTTGGTATCCCCTGCGCCTCCTTTATGGTATGTCTAGGTACGGCGGCTTCGTCGCACTCGGGATGAACGTTACCACGCCTACGGGCACCCTTCGCTGCTGTATTAGGCGCGCAGGGCGAGTTATTCGTTACCCTATCTGAGTTCAACATGCTTTTTTTCGACAGGATAATGCGGCCTATCCTGCATAAACGCAACGCGCACACAGATCAGTAGTAATACCGAGTCTTTGGTATTTGGGCTTTCAAACTACGATGACCTTGGACCCGAAAATGAGGAAAAACACTTGAACTTGAACTCGCATACTGTGAATTTGGCTAGTGCTATTTCTAGACTGGTCTTGAAACCACATTAATGTGATATGCGCAAGTTTGTAGTGTTAGAGTATATGGGAATCAGGATTCCACCTCCCAAACGAGCCCTTTTTGAGGGTTTCCAGGAGCATCCATAGGGAATAACAAGAAAATCTACTGGATAAACAGCCATCACAGATACACATATTGCTCCAGCCGTCCGACAAATGCCTGATAAAAACCTGATGCTGAAAATGCGAGGCTGAAGAAAGCAAAGATGAAAGATGACACTATCTTCTGAGAGCCTTCAAATCCCTCTTTTCTTTTTGTTGGATGAATATTTGTTGCAAAATATCAAGCCAACCCATTTGTCCAGACGTCAATTGCTTTCCTGGGTTTCGGAAGGTCTGGGACAGGATATCCCGGATCCTGGTACTCAATATTTTGAGCGCCATCATAGATTTCCA
This sequence comes from Amauroascus niger, assembly GCA_001430945.1. Classification (NCBI taxonomy): domain Eukaryota; kingdom Fungi; phylum Ascomycota; class Eurotiomycetes; order Onygenales; family Onygenaceae; genus Amauroascus; species Amauroascus niger. The sequence continues at coordinate 126,378 of LJPK01000160.1, read as the reverse complement.
GTCTTTTACTGAGAACTTGATGCGATTACCATCCATGGTCACGACTCCAGAATAAATCTGCCACGAGTAGTTGGATAGTGGTCAGCTATGCCACAAGAAGGAAGACAGTTCACAGGGCAAATGTTGTGGACTACTTACCTTGAATTCAACATCGCCGCACAGCAATGCGATCGCAAAATCTTCCACTGCACTCGTTTCGTGCGCATTGTAATTTCGATTCCGAGCTTGCATGATATGGTAATATGAGAGCCACTTGACCTTGGGATCCGGTGTCTTGTTGACAGATGTGGAATGAAGAACTATAGATTGATTGTTTAATAGATTTCTCCATCCCTTTCCTTGACGGGCCAAAAGCCTGGGATAAAAGCTCCATGCAATGACAGAATTCACAACCAGATCGTTGTCACTGTTGATGTCTAGTCGTTTCGGGACTATGAAGAGCTGTCGCTTGCGCCCTGGGAACCGTGCTCTTAATCTTAAATCAGCATCGGTCGAAGCGAAAGTAAATATCAAGTACGAACCTGGTCAGAGTAGCTCGCTCAGTGTCACCCAGCTTTACCAGACCTGTATCGACCAATGAAACTAGCAACTGTGTTTTGGTATCTTCGATATTCAACAATGCCAGAGGACTAAGGTGATTTCTCCGGCAAAAAGAAAATTCGTTCACTCCAAATGCTCGTCTCCATGCACAGTAGGCGTTGTAAACAGTCAGCAGATCAGAGTTGCCTAACCCTTCAGTAAGCATTATATACAAGAGAATGTATTTTTGAAATATATCATAGCTTACCTCGGTCAAAAGCACGCTTTGCAGTCTGGTCGTGCGCAGTGCCAGTATGGACAAAGGGAGATTTGCAGGATAGAATAGCAGCGATACTAACTGTAGCATCCACGCATTGAAACAGCGCACCGTACAAGATTAGTTTACCTAAGAATACATCCAGCGGCAACTGAGCGAGCTGTCTGCCCAAAGCCGTCAATGCTTCAGCGTTCGTGAGTGCCTTGACTGCTCTGAGAGCCTCAATGGCCCGACGGATATTCTTGGATGACGGAGGATCCAATGCTTCTGAAAGAGTGTCCTCAATGTCACCTAAATTACAGATCTTCACACGCAGGATAAGATCTTGAAGGGAAAGACGGAGCATCTCAGGAGTTTGTTGTTCCGCCATCTGTAACATAAGTTAGACTCAAATGGGGGGGAAATAATAGAGACAAAGCAGAACGTACTAGCTTGTCATGGCGCTGCTTGGTGAACAAGTGAAAACAGAGCCCTTTTTGAACACGACCGGCTCTGCCCCGACGTTGCTTAGCATTAGCACGAGATATGAATGTTTCTACGAGCCTGGATATTTGGCGTCGTTCGTCAAACCTTCACAGATGTCAGACAATCCTCAGTAATACGGCGCAGTTATAACTTACCGCATAACTTTCTCTTTGCCCGTATCTATTACCGCAGTGATGTCCGGAATTGTAATGCCTGTGTTCATTAGGACGCTGGCGTAACCAAGGGCCATACTTCAGTGATTATCTTACCGGTTTCAGCTATGTTTGTTGCAATGACTATTTTCCTAGTCCCTTCTGGAGGAACGACAAATGCTTTCTCCTGGTCCTCGCTGGCTATCGAAGAATGCAAAGCGTGCACTATCCAGCCATCTTCAAAGGATCCCTCCGAAAGAATTATGTCTTGCAACCTGCGTATCTCCGCCAACCCAGGCATGAAAACCAAAAAAGCCTTACTGTACTGATCTAGCCCAGGTTTTGTCGCGATCGTATAAATGAGATCTACGATCAGCCTGTAATCAAGACGGTATTCATCAAACGAACAAACCGCGTCTCGAGTTTGTTTACTGTATGCGGATAATGTTGAGCGTAGGCTCTCTTCACGTTCAGCCTTTTCGGTACTAGAAAAGTCACTTTCATCGGTATAGTCCAGTGCCTCCTTTTCTTGAGAGCAGCGCCTCGTAATCTCAATCGCATCCTCGAGATAATTGACTTGCACAGGAAATGTCCGGCCAGGGATATTGAGAACCGGCGCACCATCAAGATACGTAGAAAACCTCTGTGCATCAACGGTTGCAGACATGAGTATTAATTTTAGATCCGATCGTTGTTGTAGAAGTCGGCGAAGGATTATTAATAGAAAGTCGCTATCAAGTGTACGTTCATGAACCTCATCCAAAACCAAATGGGTTATATCCTTGAAATCACGAGGCTGCTCTAGCATCCTGATGACGACCCCCGTGGTTCTAGCTCAAAAGATCAGACTTATTCATGTGTTGAACTAGGGTGGATCACTTACGCATATATCAATCTGGTAGTTACTGCAACCTTGCTCTCTAGCCTTATTGCGTATCCAACCAGAGAGCGGCTTGTTCCAACATCGTCTTTACATTCGCCCAGTTCTTCGCTAACTCTTTTGGCCAATGATATGGCCGAAATCCTTCGTGGTTCGGTCACATATATCTTGCAATGGCGGCCAGCTGTGAGTTCGTTTTCAAGAATGAAAGAGGGGATTTGTGTGCTTTTGCCACTTCCAGTCTCACTGCAGATAATAATTGTTCGGTTTTGCGAAAGCAACTTTATTATCTGCTCTTTGAATGCCCATATTGGGAGGTTCACTCGAGCCATCATCATCGTTTGGAAAGATCTGGTGGAAGATCGATTCAGCCAGAGGGCCTGATAAAAGTGCGAAGACTTTGAATTAGAAGGGTTTTGCTGAGCATCTTGCGCTTGTCCTGCTCGCGCATTTCCATTCCGTCGTCTAAAATTTTCAACCAGTACGACATCGTCGTCAGCTTGGCTTTTCACTTCTTGGATAATATCCCTCAGGTTCTTGATAATGACCTTATCGGCAGCATCGTCATACTCTTTCTTTGAGTCAGACAACTCTTCCCATACATCTTTCCACACCCCGGGCAATTTCATCGAAATTTTTGACGAAGGAGAGATGCACGATATGATAAACAACGCCACAACGGAGATGTAGGATTCCGCTTGCGGTACAGTTGCTGCACTGATGGAATCCATAGAAACATTCATGGAATGAGAGTTGGAGCTATAACTTATATTGGATAAAGGAATACTTGGTAAAACCTCCTGAGCTTTGGACCAAGTTATTTCAATGTTTTTGCGGTGAGAGAATGGCGTGGAGGACAGATCCCTATAAGATATCTGGAACCCTGAATCTCTATGGCACGATCAGTTTGATAACCTAAAGGGTGAACACAGAAGGAATGTGGCCTCCAAACCTGGCTCTACATGTTTCTTCCAGAATACGCCGTGGATTGAGTCCAAGTGGTTTACCGAAATCCCGTCTCTTGATGATCGTATTTGCATTCGCAGTCGTTGCTACTGGAGAATCAGACTCGGTGGTAAACATATCCCCTAGCATATCTCCGTCATCGCTGTCGTCTAAAGTCGGTTCCTCATTAGCGTCTGCTGGCACACTGTTGTCTGAGGCTTTTTCATCTTTGCCTTGTGACACCGGTCTTGACTCGGAAACCTGCAACTCTTGACGTAATATTTCTGACGTTTCGGCGCGTAACTCGGAGAGCCTTTCTTTCCATTCTGCCTCAGCCCTTTCGGAATCGAATAAGATGTCTTTCTCGACCACTTCAAGTTTAGTCTTCAACTTTTCTATTTGTGAATCGACCGGATCCACTGCGCTTGTCGCTGGTCTTTTGGGCTTTGATTTGCTACCATTGAAGAATCCTGGTTTAAGAGAGTAGATGCGCGATTGAAGTTCTAGATACCGAGGGATCAAGGCGTCTGGGTCAAGATCCGTATCGCTTAATTCAGACTCTGGGGTTAGTGAAGGTAGCGGGCGCATGGGAATTTTATCCTTTCTTGAGATGTTCTTAGCAGGGGTGCTTGTCCCAGAATTTGGAACTGTTGATTCTGGTTCATCTATTGATCAGTTAGTAGTAGATCAAGCTTTCGGATTTGTGAAAACTTATGGATCCGGACCTTTCTGATCATCTGATCTTGCTGCGGGCTTTTGTTGTTCATCATATGCTGGCATTTCATTTTCTGCCGAATGCAATGCCAGCCACTCAAGAGCCTGGCCTATGCTCCACGCAAGATCTTTGTTTGATGCCTGGTCGCTAGAATAATGCAGAAGAACTCCTTTCAATGCTTCAGTCACCAAATGTTCTGAAAACCCAAGTTGCAGCAGGGTTTCTGCCAGCGTCCACATGTTCGCACACAGCTCGTCTTCATTCGCCACCCAGTCAGGATCTTCATCAGCTTTATTGAAATATGATGGCAAGTTTCCAATTTCTTTGGTTTCCTTTTCCAAGATTAAAGTGCAGATATCTGAGGTCAGCCAATCCCTAACATTAAGGCCTACCCCTTGAGCGCGTAAAGTGCGGCGCTCCTGTTCAAGCTTCTTGGCTTGACGAACAGCTTCACTTTTGCATTTTCCTGCATACTTGTCAAGAATGGACTGCAGCTCAGCTTCTTCAAGGTGTTTCTCCAGCTCCTCTGGAGAAAGTGTTGCCAAAGAGTTTGGGGTGCCAGATGCAACCGCTTGCTGAACTGTAGGAGCCAACTTTTGATCCTGTATTTTAGCAGACAAGTCCTCTGTCTTTGTCAAATCTTCATTGTTTGTAGTAGCTTGGGATTTGGATGGAATTGAAACTGTTGTAAACCCTCTAGCTGGGTTGGAGGCAGGCTTCTTCTTCTTCTTCTTGTTCCGATTAGGTGCCATAGCTACCTTGCCCAGATCTATATCTAACCCACGCTGGTTGAAAAACGAGAACCGGTAAAGTAGAACGTAAAAAAAAAAAAAAAAAAAAAAGGAAAAGAAGAAGCAAACGCGTCTAATAGGTCACTGGTATGCCGAGCAAAAAAATGTGCGAATGCTTTTGGTTTTGTGCGTTTCGCAAAGTTGTTTATGCCTGAGAAAAGTGAGCGAGTGAGAGAGAGTTGGAAGGGAAAGTGAGATTTCCCGCTCAAAAGTGGTTTTTTTCGTTTTTTTTTGTCATCAAAACTTTCAAACCCACCAAAACAGGAAAACAAGAACATCCAAACATCAAACATTCAAATTCCACCACATACCCACGCTATGACATGTAGATGCAAGCATGGACGAAATCAGATGGAATGAGGTGAATGAGGGTCTGCTTCAGTCATTGAAGCTAGTTATCCTCTCTGGTTCAACCTCTCGACGGCGCACAGGTCTCCGTGAACTTCACGAGAAAATACTCTGTAAGTCCTCAGTCAATGCTCTGTTTGTGTAGTTTTAGTAGTTAGAGACATCTGGCTGATTCTTCCTGGAAGCGCACGAGTTGCCAAAGGAACTTGATAGGCCCCTTTTGAATCTGCTCTTTGGAACTTATCCTGTCTACATCGACCGCGATTCTCGCCGAGACGCCCAGCGATGCATTCGCGATATCTTTCGAGGTCCAGTGGGTTCTGTCGATCTCAAGGACTTCGCCAGTAAACTCCACAATGAGTGCTATAAACCGAATATTGCTGCTGCCAATGCTTTCGTCCTGGTCGAATGGTGCACATTGTTTCTACAACACCTGGCCCAGCGGGAAACGGAGAGTTTGGAGGATACGACCCAGTTGGCAGTGAATGTTCTGTCTGCAAATGCAAAAGCGCTGGAAACGTGTCTAAGCTCATCTAAAAAGGAAGGCTTGAGGCACTCTGCAATCATAGTGTCTAGACGCGCTTTGCGGATCGCTTTGTCGAAGGAAGAAAATGGCAACGACGTGCTCCGGCGACTACTCCGCCAGCTTACCAGTGAAGCGGGTTCGAGTTACAAGAATGCGCCATATCTCGGAGTCGTATCTGGGGTTTGCGCACGACTTCCCAAAAGGCGGCACGTTGTTGAGGATATGAAGACCACCATCTTTCAATTTTATATCAAAGATATCCTGGGTTCACGAACAGTGGTTCCTCGCCACATTGCTGGCGGGTTGGGCGACTTCTTCGGCTCTTTTGCCTCTGCAGCGGATCTCCAGAAAGAAATTTGGCCTGGACTTGAAAAGTCTATCCTTAGGAGCCCCGAGGTGGTTCTTGCCGGCATTATTCCGTCCCTTGTCTCTGCAATCCCAAAAGAAATTGATTTGTCCGAAGTTGTTTTTGCACGACTATCTAAACCACTCCTCGCAAGCTTCAAGTCCGCCAATTCATCGGTCAGGCAAGGAGCAGTCAAAGCCTTTGAAGTTTTGATTACCAAATGCAGTGAAGAGCCGTGGCTTTTGAAAGTTGTCGATGAAGTTATACTCCCTTTGAAAACCTCAAAGATTACAAACACTGAACAACGGTCGCTCCAGGCGCAAGTCTTGAGCTCTTTCCGTTGCTCTCCAGAGTTGTCTCATAATGTGTTGGCAGGCCTCTCGCTGGTTCTTTCCCGTGAAAGCAATGAAATCGCACTCGAGCCCGAGGTCCATGCCTTTTGTGACCATCTGGCATATCTAATTCGGTCTCAATCCTCAATTGACAAAGAACTTTTCTCTGTTGTTGTTAAGGGTTGCGGTGAGAAACGAAGTACTTTTCGTAAAATCTGGATCTCTAATGTTGGAGAGGTCATCTGGAATTCCGATCGTGATTCCTTGTTTTCTTCGACAAGTTTGAAGACAGATTTACTGAAACCGTTGGTGGAAAAACTCTTAAATTCCTTTAAAGAAATATCTGCAAATCCACTGCCTGCAGTTCAAGGCGGAACGATTTCCGTGGCCTATGTCCTTCTCTCTCTGTCATGCCAGAATCTTCAAGGAGGAATGTTAGATGATGGCAATTTACTCCTAAATACTGACGATATCATAAGCCAGGTCTTGTCATTGTCCCCCAAGCAATCTTTCTTGCTCAGTCCTAAAGTTTATACAAAATTAACTTTGAAAGATGAGTTCATTTGGAACATCCGCTCGTTATCCAAGGTTTCTTCAGAGCCAAGTTTCCGATCTATAGACTCAACTGTGAGGCATGCTTGGGCACAGGCATTTATCTACTTGATTTCTTCTGCCACCACACCTGCAGACGTTAGAGAGTCTGCAGTTTCCCAACTCACCCAGTGTTATCAGAAACATCCCCAAGTGATCGGATCAACCATAATCGATGCGATCTGGAAGTGGCTTCTTGCCGTCGATATGGGAGACAAGGATTTTGCCGCCCTTAGTGCCGCAACTGGCAATGAAAAACTTCTCCTTGCAGTTCGAGCTATCACCCCTTCTCCATCGGAAGCATCAGGCAGTGTCGTGGACCCCTTGGTTCTCGATCAACAATTGATTGAATTATTGGTGCTGTGCCGGCCAGAACTAATACCCAAAGCTAATTGGATAGATATCACGTTGAGAACTGGTGCAGACCCCGGTAAAATTGCGCAAACTTATACCCAAGAATGTATAAATCAAGTTATCCTGGCTACCGAAGTAAGTCCCGGTTTCCTCTAACTTAACTGTGCGCCGATATACCTAATATGATGTTCAATGTAGGACCCAATTCGATGCAAACTATCTAAGGGAAATGCTGCGGCTTGGAACGCTGCCGCTGACCTAGCTTTCGTTGCTCCCGATGTTATGATACCTCAACTTGTCAAGCAACTCCAAGAGGATTTGAACATAGAGAGATTCAAAAGATTCGGACCTATCGACATCGCGATCGCTCAGCATCCAGAAGGAACAACTTTTGTGGATGTTCTCAATACCAAATCCAAAAGGCTACCGGGGAAAGGAGACAAAGACTATGACACTTTGAAATGGGAATTAGAACTTCGAGCCGAGATGGCCCAGAAAAAAGGCCAACAACAGAAAAAGCTAACGGCAGAAGAACATGCTAAAGTAAAGGCACAGTTAGAGAAAGAAACTGAAATTCGAAGGAATGTCCGAGTGCAGGAGCAAATAATCAAGAGAGGTGCTGGTATCATTGAAAGTCTTGCTAAAGGACCTACTACTGAAGCTGAGGGATGGATAAACCAAGCGGTCAACGCTTTATGCTGCCTTACCCAAGCTGGCATAGGTGCGCTGGTTGGCAGCTGTATTGCCGAAGCCTATATTGCGTGTACTAGCCGAATATCCAATCGTCTAGAAGAAATACGACCCTTTATTGGAATTGCTACTTTTCGTTGCCTCGGGAAAACTTACCTACCTTCAGAGCTTGAAGTGGAGCCTTTGGGAAGTACGTGCTACCCCATCCCTAAGGCTTTCTATAAACAAATATCTAAGTAGAATTTACAGCTCTTGTGACTCGAATCCTTTACCGCATCCGACTTACTTCTGAACAACGACCTTTTGATGTCGTTTCGTTCGGGATCATGCTCCAATTTATCATAGTCATTCTTGAAAAAGATGGCGTTGAGGAAAGCGCAGAAAACCGGGGGGAACAAGTCCTCCTCGCACTTGAATTTCTCTCAATTCATGCCAATTCATGTATGAAAGCCTAGACAAGCTGGCATTGACCATTGCTAACAGTTTGCTTCAAGTCTCTGATAGCAGATTGCCGAGGGCAGAACTCCTGCGAAAATTAATATTTGCGATGCGAATACACCCCGAACAATATAAATTAATGCGCGATCTTCTTGTTGATATTTGCCGTGCTATCACCGACAACGTTCAATCAGATGAACTCACGGTATTACTTCAAGGAGTTATCGTTCCAGAAACATCAGTGCGAACTGCAGTTCTTCAGGCCATTGAGGCTGAAGTAGACCTCACAGATCTTGACTTCTCCGAGTATATCTGGCTAGGGTGCCACGACCATGTCGCTGAAAATGCCGAGTTATCAAAAGCTATTTGGGAAGAAAACGCGCTCGAAGTTGATGAACATTCGCCAGATCTTATTTTGAAATATCTCGGTTATGCTGATTCCCAGTTGCGGGGTGCGGCCGCAGCTGCGCTCGCGCATGCCTGCGAGGTTAAATCTTCTGTTTTCACTGCTACTTTAGATAAGCTCGAATCTCAGTATCGGGATGAGACTAAACCTAGAGCACCTGAGACCGACGCATACGGTATGCCCAAGAAAGTGGACACACTCGACAATTGGGAGCTGCGAAGCGGTATAGCCCTGGCGCTTAAAGCCATGGCTCACGGTTTCCATGGTGATCAGATTATTGCGTTCTTGCAATTTTTAATCAGTGATGGCCCTCTGATTGATCGCAATGCGTTGGTTCGACGGCAAATGGCTGAAAGCGGCAGTGCAGTCATAACTTTGCATGGTGAGGAAAAAGTCGAAGAATTGATGCAACTCTTTGAAAAAACATTAGAAACATCGGACAAAGCGACAGAGCAGTCTGATTGGCTTAACGAAGCTGTGATAATTTTATATGGTTCTCTTGCGCGTCATCTCAAGACCGGGGATAAGCGATTACAGACGGTCATAAGGAAACTGCTTGCCGCCCTTTCTACCCCGTCTGAAAGTGTTCAATATGCCGTCTCGGAGTGCCTGACACCCTTGGTGAGGCTCTCGCCCTCAGAGATGTCTACGTATATAGAAGAGTTGATGGATCAACTTTTACACTCCAAAAAATATGCCACGAGACGGGGGGCTGCGTATGGCCTGGCGGGTATCGTGCATGGGAGAGGCATATCTGCTCTGCGAGAGTTCCGTATCATGTCACGGCTCAGGGATGCATCTGACAATAAGAAAGATCCAAACGAGAGGCAGGGTTCACTCCTTGCTATCGAACTCTTCTCAACGATACTCGGCCGAATGTTTGAGCCGTACATCATTCAAACAGTTCCACAACTATTAACTGCATTTGGCGACCCCAGCATTGATGTACGCGATGCATGTTTAGATGCCGCCAAAGCAGTTTTTGCGAGCTTGAGCTCATACGGTGTGAAACAAATTTTACCCACCCTTCTGGAAGGCTTGGATGATCCACAGTGGAGAAGCAAAAAGGGTGCTTGCGACCTTCTCGGAACTATGGCGTATCTCGATCCTCAGCAACTCGCGATCAGCCTTCCCGACATCATCCCTCCTCTCACAGTGGTTCTCAATGATAGCCATAAGGAGGTTCGCAATTCTGCGAATAGGAGTCTTCAGCGTTTTGGAGACGTCATAAGCAACCCTGAAGTGAAAAGTCTGGTTAATATCTTGCTGAAAGCCCTTAGTGATCCTACAAAATACACTGATGAGGCATTGGATGCTCTGATCAAGGTTTCCTTTGTTCACTACTTAGACGCGCCGTCGTTGGCACTCGTCGTGAGAATTCTTGAAAGAGGACTTGGAGATCGATCAACAACGAAGCGGAAAGCTGCTCAGATTATTGGTAGCTTGGCCCATCTTACGGAACGGAAGGATCTCACCTCGCATCTTCCAATCCTGGTTGCAGGTCTAAAAACTGCAATCGTCGACCCTGTGCCTACTACACGCGCAACAGCCTCAAAAGCTCTCGGCTCCCTCATTGAAAAACTAGGAGAAGAAACCTTACCAGATCTGATCCCGAGCTTGATGTCTACTCTAAAGTCAGACACAGGAGCAGGAGACCGCCTAGGTTCCGCTCAGGCCCTCTCTGAAGTCCTTGCTGGGCTGGGAACGTCTCGACTCGAAGAAACATTACCATCAATTCTCCAAAATGTATCCAGTTCGAAGGCTGTTGTTCGAGAAGGATTCATGTCGTTGTTTATCTTCCTTCCCGCCTGCTTTGGAAATAGCTTTGCTTCATATCTTAGCAGAATCATTCCTCCTATCTTGTCGGGCTTGGCAGACGATGTGGAAGCCATACGTGAGACCTCATTGCGGGCTGGTCGACTGTTAGTTAAGAATTTCGCTACGAAATCCATCGATCTACTGTTGCCTGAACTTGAACGAGGACTAGCAGATGATAGCCATCGCATTCGGCTCAGCTCCGTTGAATTGGTGGGAGACCTCTTGTTTAACCTTACTGGCATTAATACCAAGGGAGAGATCGACGAAGAGGAAGACACCGCGGCTCAAGCTGGCCAATCCTTGCTTGAGGTACTTGGTGAAGCTCGGCGAAATAAGGTCTTGTCTGCGCTTTACATCTGTCGCTGCGACACTTCAGGTCTGGTTCGCAATGCTGCAATCAATGTATGGAAGGCTTTGGTCGCCAGTCCGCGAACTCTCAAAGATCTAGTACCGATATTGACCCAACTGATTATTCGTCGGTTGGGCAGTGCAAACATGGAACAGAAAGTTATTGCTGGAAATGCGCTGGGTGAATTGATCAAGAAAGCAGGCGAAAGTGTTCTTTCAACCCTGTTACCCTCACTTGAAGAAGGTCTTTTAGCCTCTACCGAGGTTGACGCAAGGCAGGGTATCTGTATCGCTCTTCGTGAATTGGTTGTCTCGTCTTCCGAAGAATCCCTTGAATACTACGAGAAGGTTCTTATTTCTATTGTCCGGACAGCATTATTGGACGCAAATAAGGATGTTCGCGAAGCGGCCGCAGAGGCCTTCGATGCACTTCAACAATCCCTTGGAAAACGTATTGTTGACCGCGTGTTGCCAGACCTTCTCAACTTGTTACACACCGAAACAGAGGCAGATCGGGCTCTCGCTGCTCTTCTTACACTTCTCACCGAGAATACCCGGGCCAACATAATTCTCCCTAATCTCATTCCGACCCTACTTACTAGTCCCATGACCGTTTTCAACGCGAAAGCATTGGCATCTTTAGCTGAAGTTGCCGGCGGCGCCCTCACTCGAAGACTGCCAAGTATTCTAAATTCCCTAATAGACAACTCCCTGTCAGCGAAAAATGAAAAACTTCTACCTGAGATCAATCTTGCTTTTGACGCCGTCCTTAATTCAGTTGACGAATTTGACGGGTTGAATGCGGCCATGAACGTAATGATTACGCTTATGAAGCATGAAGACCATCACAAGCGCGCCGCTGCCGCAAATCGCCTATCCTCATTCTTCACGAAAACCACCCTCGACCTTTCTCGTTACTATCCTGAATTGATTCGAGTTTGCCTTATATCATTTGAGGATTATGATACAGACGTGGTTACAGCTTCTTGGCAAGCCCTTAGCCAGCTAACGTCGCACATGCGAAAAGAGGAAATGGAAGTGCTGGTGGTTCCGACGAGGCAAGTCCTTCGGCAGGTCGGCGTTGCCGGAGTCAACCTTCCAGGATTTTGCCTGCCCAAAGGGATCAGCGCAATTTTCCCTATCTTCCTTCAGGGCCTGCTAAACGGAACTGTTGATCAGCGAGTACAATCCGCGTTGGCTATCGGTGATATCATAGATAGAACAAGCCCAGAAGCTCTTAGGCCGTTTGTCACACAGGTTACGGGGCCGTTAATCAGAGTAGTTTCAGAACGCTCGGTTGATCTCAAATGTATGACGCCCCTTTCCACATATATTGAAATGCAGCCCTAACATATAACTCAGGTGCGGTCTTTTTGGCTATCAACAAATTGCTGGAAAAGATACCGCTTTTTGTTAAACCATTTCTCCCTCAATTGCAGAGGATTTTCGCTAGAGGGCTAGCAGACTCGAGTAGCGAGACATTACGGTCAAGGGCAGCTAAAGGCCTGGGAATTCTTATTACTTTGACGCCTCGGGTCGACCCCCTTATTTCAGGTAAGACCGACTGCCCATTCTGGCCATATCGCGAATTCTAATGTGTTGTTAGAGCTTGTCGCTGGTTCCAAAACGTCAGACCCTGGGGTAAAAAGTGCAATGTTGCGTGCCTTGCACGAGGTGGTCGATAAAGCTGGCAAGAATATGAGCGAGGCGTCTAAACAAACGATACTAGAACTCATTGACGATGAATCGGCCAACCGCGATGGTGTGTCTCAACTTGTCTTGCATTAACAATAGGGTAGCTAATATCACTACAGATGGGACGAATATCGCCAATGCCCAGCTCGTTGGTGCCCTCGTCAAGGCTCTCCCGGAAGCTACGATCGTACCGCTTATCAAGTATGCTCACAAATACCGTTTGCCTATCGCGATGCTAATTACGAGTTAGAAACCGGATTCTCACAACGCACTTTACTCGCCTCTCTATCCTGGCGCTTAACTCTATTTTGGCCGAATCGCCAAAATCTATTATAGACAAATTCCAGGATGAAACTGTGTCTATTATATGTGAGGGCATTAAACATAAAGAGGTAAGGGAGCATTTTCAACCAAATGACCTCCGAAATATTAACTCGAGATAGGTTTTTATCGCCGATAACAGTGTTCTTGCCGCTGGTAAATATTTATTGACTACGGACGTTGATCGGAATCCTGAAATGGATAGAGTGATCTTCGAGGCGTTGGCATCAGTGATACCACCTGGAAACCCCGCAGATACACGTCGCGTGGCATTGGTAGTCCTCCGCACAGTTAGTCGCCTAGAACCGGAGTTGGTTGGGCCTCATCTCTCTCTGCTCTTGCCACCGGTGTTTTCTAGCGTCCGAGACCTAGTAATTCCCATTAAGCTTGGGGCTGAAGCAACTTTTCTGGAATTACTCCAAGTGGTGGATGCTGGAAGTGTTGTCTTCGACAAGTACATTCAAGGGCCAGGAGCGGACCTCCCAGCGACGACGAAACGAAGCATGCTAGACTATTTCAAGCGCGTCGCAGTAAGGTTAGCAACCCAAGCTCGTGAACGACGAGATGCGGAAGGCGGTGCTGGCGGGTTAGATCTCGCCAGCGATGAGGCTGATGATGAAAAGGAGCTTTGGAGCGTGGGAAAAGTGGATCTAGGCGAATTTCCTGAAGATTAAGACGGCTATCCAGCTATCTAGTACAGGCATAGGCTATAGTTTTATTTACTAGGTATTGCAAAATGTCATTTTCGTACGTCTCAAACGCCAATATATTTCTCTCTGATACCTGTGCGTGTTGCAGAATTGATGGATGGTGGTCTGGATTTCCCCTTTGGGTAAAGTCCCACAAAGCCCTAAGTTGTGGAATTTCGTCTCGCTTAGCACCACCCTGCTGAGTAATCGGCTATGACAAACCTTGTTCCACCCACATCCTCACTGTCATCGATGTTGTTGAGATTCGAACAACCACCCATCGACAAACTCGGCTATCGAATCGAACGGCATCAAGATGTAAGTGTCTGCTTATTCCTGCGATGAGTACTATATCAACGGCGTCCATTTCAAAAGTCTCCATGATGCACCCGGAGTTTTGGCGTCAACGCCACAATTTGAAAAATGATTTGCCAACATTCAGAGCAATTTGCGGTCTTTCGGCTGACATTGTGATCCTACTTTCTTTGCCAATAGGGTCAACCTTCGCACTCAGAAGCGCCTGGCCGCTGCCGTTGTCGGCTGCGGTCAACGCAAGATTTGGCTTGATCCCGGTGAGGTCAACGAAATCTCCACCGCCAACTCCCGCCAGACCATCAGAAAACTCATCAGCGATGGCCTGATTATCCACAAACCCGTCACGATGCACTCGCGTGCAAGAGCTCGTGAGCTCGCAGACGCCCGTAAGATCGGCAGACATCGAGGTTTCGGTAAGCGAAAGGGTACCAAGGATGCTAGAATGCCAAGGTACGTTGCGACTACAGCACACTCGCAGCGCTGCGGATTCAAGCTTCTCTCTCTCTTAAACCAGCGAGTTGGTGTTTTTTTAGTGCTAACATAACGACCTCATGACAGCCAAGTTCTCTGGATGCGCCGTCTACGTGTCCTCCGTCGCCTCCTAGCCAAGTACCGTGCCTCCGGCAAGATCGACAAACACCTTTACCACGAGTTGTACCACCTGAGCAAGGGTAACACCTTCAAGCACAAGCGTGCCCTCGTCGAACACGTACGTTTTATACTTCTTTTGAACAGTTTCTGCACGATTCCCCGCATTACATGCGTATTATGCGTTCCTGCTCTTCTCGCCACCCACCTTTCCCAGACAACCGTCGTGGGGAATGATGATCGTACTAATATATTTTTTCTTGACAGATCCACAAAGCCAAGGCTGAGAAACAACGTGAACGTGTGCTCAAGGAGGAGATGGATGCCAAACGTGCTAAGACCAAGGCTGCCCGCGAGCGACGACAAGAGCGTATTATCGCCAAGAGAAACGCTCTTGCTGGTGAGACTGAGGAGGCCTAAATAAATTCATTGTCTTTGATTTAATTTTTCCTTATCAACATTATGGGTCAATGGCAAGGTTTTTATTTTGATGATCACACAAAACGAAACAGTTTTTATGCATGGAAGCATTTGCCGTTTTTCATCCATCTCCAGCCATTTTTGTCCACCACCTTTTTTTTTCCATCCTAGCGAGCGAAAAAAGAAAGAAAGGATCACAGGGTTCTCAGATGAGAATATGGGAGTGTTGAGGGAAAGGCACATACAAATGGGATATGGAGCAGAACTCAAGCTTTAGGGGAAATACTGATAAGGAATTATGAATGAGAAGACTTTGAAATCAATCCTTTGGCAACAACTTCCTCTGGCGTTCGATGAGGAGTATAGCTCTACCTTTCATTAAAAAATCCTTCATGCTACGCACTATATTCCGTGCAGTCGACCTAAGCAACCCGTATGATATATATGTGGACCAGATAAATGTTACCCCGTATTATTCTAATGGAGCTACATCCTTGGAAAGCAAGGGCTAGATCGAAAACAGGTGATGGCCTAAGTATACAAAATGACGATGGCATTAAGTGACAACGATTAAATCTTGTGATGGCCGCATTCTCCTCAGCGTATAATATACATCATTTCAACTATCAAACCGGTGTTGTATCTTGACAATCTCGGTCCTCCAGTGAATCCTCTTCACCATGCGCAGCATATTCCACGGCTAGGTCGGATATCGACTGGAGCAAATCGAACAAGTCGCTTCTCCGACACGCAGGCAATTCAACTCCCGTATCGCGTGTCCTCCGCCACCGAGACAGGACCGATGCCGTAGCGCGTAATGGAGACTTGGAAGATAAACTATTACTGGCGCTTCGTCCGGGAAGTACGATAACACTGCTGCTGCAGCTTCGCGTGTGTGTTGGCTTCAAGGTTTGCTCCTGTTCACCACGCGATGGGCTGCTGGTAAGACTGTCTAATCTAAACTCGTCAGGAAAGTCGAGAGAAGCACTTGGTATAGATCTGCTGATTTTGGGAAGATAGGATGGGTCCGATTCGAGGGTACGTTCTTTTATAGAGTCTGACGGTGTACTGAGTGAAACCCGTAACGGAGTAGTTGAAGGAACGATTGGCTGCACGGTCTCAGCCACCGGTGCCCGGCACGAGGGTGATGGCGAAGTGCCGTTATTATAGTCGCTGCTGGAATCACCGCGCACTGTCGTATTTTCAGGCGGGTGATGCCCAATGGCATTCGGTAACGGCGCCGATGCTGGTGGTCCGTTTATCCCAGGTTTCAACAGACACTGCCGGGAGCGGATGAGTTCGGCTTGATGGCAAACGGATGGCGCATCGGTATTTTGGGGTATTGCAAACACTGGGTGTGTGTTTTCAACGCACTGTGGTGGGCTTGAAAGCACTGCCTTCTTCTTTCTGTTTGCTTTCCCCCAGTCGACAAAAATGGAGCAAGATCGCAGCCTCGAGGTGTTATTATGACAATTCGGCGCAGGTGTCTCCAACCCGGTAGAGCTCCCCACTATTAGACTGCGTTTGGCAGCTAGTCGCTTCCGCCGAAGGTAGATATACAATCCCACTGCAATTAAAATAGAAACAAATCCACCGATCGTGCCAGCAACGATGGGTGCTACGTGTAGATTAAATTTTTGGTGTAAAGAAATATCTCTAGCCCTCTGCAGCTGAGATCGCCTTGTGGCAAACGCAAACGCGATCATGGCGAATATCGAAGGTATTAGCGAGTCCTAGGTGCGAGGTCACTGGGGTAGTTTGCAATCGTTGTCGCGCCGTCCCAGAACGGGACAAAATTTTCAAGCATTCGGCAATAAATAGGTATCGGTCCTCCTTTATGCATGGCGCAGAGTCTACCGGCCTAGAATGAAAAATCATCTTGGAGAAACGCAGGGCCTCGAATGGCTTAGGCCACTACAAATGTCAACATTGGAAGAGGAACCGTTGGATCTAGACATCACAGAGGCGTATGGATATACCATAATGAAGGCCGACGTGAAACAACCGAGATGATAGGTTACACGGATAACGGCAGCCACGCCAGGTTCCCGGGCTTATAACGGCCGGTACTGCAGGAGATGCCTAAGTAGTTTCACATGAAAAGGAAGGAAAAAAGAACCGCGAAGAAGTAATGCAGAAGTATTTGGATGCTGGCCAGGGCTGGCATTTCGCAATCTGATGACCATTTTCCGGTGTAGAACTGACGATCTTCAGAATAAGTAGAAGTTCCAAATGGTGACGACTTCTGGAACGGAAGGGTCCTGGTACTAGCTCGGCTAGCGACATATATCCTCACCCACTGGCTACCCGTGGGAAAAACGGTTTAAAAAAGAAGCCGAAATATACGGAGTGGAAGAAAGTAAGGGGAAAAAAAGAACAAGAAACGGATGAGGTTTAGATGCTCATCTTCCACAAAGGAGTAACTAGCAGGAACACGGGCACGGAAATGGGTATGGGTTTCAGATATTGACAGGGGCACGCAGGTTGGAATATTCTTCCATTTACGAGCTGTAGAAAGCTAGAATCTTTGGGTATGCCAACAAGCTCCTTGGATCTCAAACCGTCACAACATATCATGAAGCATAGAAAGCTTTGGTGACAGAAATGCAGATTCTGGTTTCGAGGCTTTGTTGAAACTTGCCGGAGTCTCAAAATAACAAAACATTGCATGCATGGTAAACACAAACGCCACTGGTTATCCGATATCAAAGCGGTTACGTCAAACCACAGAAAAGAAAAAACGCCAACACCACATGGCATTCTAAAAAGAAGGTAGTTAGTTACCAACTAGTGAGCGTTCATGGATCGTCCTGCAGGCAGGATGCATACCAGAGAGAGGCTTTCCCATCCCAACCAACAGGCCTTCGTCTCAGTGATACATTGGCGCGGTCCGTTCGAACGACAGATCAGCGGCTCCCAACATTAGTTGGCGGGATATACTCCGTATATATAGATAACTAACTATATATATCGACAAATTTCAAAGGATGCGGGCGATAAATGCTAAAATCGTGTTCCCCGTAACTAAGCCAAGGTTGAGCAGCGATGCTACCTCTGGGCTGCCAAAAGAGTCCTTTCTGAGGACCAGGACCGAGACGTCCAAAACGAAAAGATGAAGAAGAAGAAGAAGAAGAAGAAGAAGAAGAAGAAGAAGAAGAAGAAAATCCCCCTCCTTTCCTTTTCCCGAAAGAGGTAACTAACTAGTTACGGCAAGGCTTTGGGACCAGAATGGCAACTGGTAGTTGCATGCCCCCTGCCAAAAACGGAAGAGGCTCTAGCCCCTTCTGGGAAGGCGCTAGTGTGTATTTGTGGGGCGGAGCAGCCGGTCCGGATTAGTCCACTTTGCTACTAGCGCGGTGCTTTCCCCGCAATAACCAAGAACCCTGAAAATTACACTTCCTAGTTCGTCAATCTGGTGGTATGAGCTCCACTCGACGGTTTTATAGATGTTGTAATATTACACAAGCCCCAATTATTTGTGGGTTTGCTCTCTTGGCTCTTCTTGAGAGTTTTGGCCCTTTGTCTCTCTCTCTCTCTCTGCTGCTGGACGGAACTGGACTGAGCTTCAGACGGAAGTACAGCGCACTCCCCAGGTCCTGCACCATTTGTTTGTTGGTATGTCCCAGTTGACATGCCATCTGGAAAACTGTGAATGGCCAGATCCCTTTTAGATAACTAATTCTTGGTTTGAGGCAATCATGCCCACCCTCTCCAATTTTGACCTTTTGAAAAAGAGCTTGATCCATTGCCGAGAAGAGAGAGTGAAGAGTGAGGAGTGAGGAGTGAAAGTGAAAGTAAGAGCGAGAGTGAAGTCTGTGTGTGTGTGTGTGTGTGTGTGCATGTGGAAGTGCACTCTCGTCCCATCATCTTCCCTCTGTCATCCTTGTATCTTAGCACAAACCCTTCCCCCCCAGAACCATTCAAGCCAGCAAGTGTCGCGCTTCCTGCTGGAATTTGTGATTTTTCTGTGGCACCTTTCTGGCTGTAGGCTTGTCCCTTTTTCCCACTCCTGTTTTCACTCTTGTTATTCTGGTGCTCACTCCTAGTGAAGGCCCTTTTCTATTCTTTTGAAAAATATAACAAATTGCTCGGTATTCGATCCTGCTGTTCTTTGACAAAAAGACATCATCTTCGAAATTTCAAAACTTTTGTCCTGCTCATATCTCTTTGCTCTCTCTCCGGATTTCGCTGATCTCTTCTTGGGGTGCAAAGGCATTATCGCCCTGACCTTCTTTTTCTCTCTTCCTCTCCCAGTGCCCATCGCAGGGTTAACTAGGCCTCGCTCCATCTGCCCGTCATGTTTGCGTGGGGGGGCGGCATTGGTAAGGCGAAACCTTTTGTTTTTCTTTTCCCCGTCAGTCAATTCGTCAACACGCTCGTTGGGCTCTCAATTCCTTCTCGACTTTTTCCTATTTGATTTCTTCTCCTCTTTGAAAAGTGCAAATTTGTTCTCCCTTCTCCCAAGTCAAGCTCTCTGTTTCCCCCAGTGAATGGTTGTGTGACTTCGTGTCGTTCCAAAAAGGCGGTGGATTTCGCCACGACCGTTGTCTTGGCGCTGGCCGTCAGAATCGATTAGGTTCAGCCCGCTTTCCCTCGGTTTTCGGGTGTTGGACTTCTTCAACATTCGACAAATCATTCTCTTCTCCTGCGAAAAAAGCAATGCTGCTTAAGCGTATCTGTGCTCTACGATTGCAGAATTTGCTTGATAGATCGCATCCGATGATGAAACAGGACTGCCTGCAAATTGATCGAAGAGCCGTGGCTGACAGATCAGTAAACTAGCGGTCCCTTCCATTGCCGTCGACACTGAGAATGAACGCAATCCCCCTCCGCCAGCTACGCCGCTTGATTTCCCAGCCTTCGTTCCCGATAGGGAATTTCAACCAGCGGGCGAACCGAGTTGTGACAGGCTCCACCTCCTGCTATTGAAACTCAAGAAGCCACAAGACGTATCCGCCGAGTATCTCGAAGCGCTCAATCTTAAAGTCGAGCCAGATGTCGCACCCGCAGATCTCATTCCTGGGGACACCCTAAAGTCCCTTCCTCCTTTCCAATGGCCAGAGAAATCCGAGATGCCTGAAACTTCAGCATGCACTCCAGCTGCCGCTATCAGTAACTTTTTGAGCAATGGCTACCCTTTCCCCAACAAGGAAAAGTATGATCTGCTACGACAGGAACTGCTTTTTGACAACGATGATGCATTTCGGACACTCACCCGCGTGCCGCTTGCGCCCGGTCGCGAAAAAATCCGTCTTGCTCATTCCCGCAAGTTCTGGACGGGCTTGGAACATGTAGCACAGTATTGGGATACAAGCCTAGACCAATATATTGAACATCCTGCGTCGGAATGTCATAACGATGCGGAGGCACCATCCAACGAGCAAATGCAAACTCGAGAAGATGTTTTTGAAACCCCGCCCGAAGATAAAATGGACATTGATAGTGACTACACAAACAATGATATGAAGCCCAAATCCGATAGCCCTGGTTTCAAAATGATGTACAAGGGGCGACGTATTGGCACTGGAAAGGAGATGCCGGAATCGATGAGAGAAGATACATTGCGTGGTTTTCTCGAAATGGTCGCGTGGTCGTTTGGGTGCCAGCCGTCGACTCCAACCTTACCGCCCCGTCTACTTGTGAAAGGCCTGCTCTTTCCAGTACGTCAGAACTTTACCATATCGCGTGCTCCCCAGGACAGACAGGTTGCGAGAAAGGGAATACTCGAGGGCCCGGTATTATTTGTGCAGTCTCGGGCGGACACGGAGTTCCACAATGCGATTGGAACTACCCAAAGCAGACATGCTGAAATGTGCGATCTTCTTCGGGAAACTGCAGCGATGTTATTGTTCGCGGAAGAAAGAAGCAGAGATGGTACTACGGAGACTAAGCCTGGTGACGGGAAGTGGTGGGCGACAGAGCCGAGATGGGGTGGTGCCTCGAACGATGGACCGCTCGGAGAGCAGGATAAAAACCAGCCGGAAGACAAGGATAAAACGTCGACACAAGGCGCAGATGCAGACCAAAACAATCTCAAGCGGGTTAGGCGTGATCGCCATCCGTTCTTGCACCGCCGCGGAGGAAATCATTCCAAAAAGCGCAGTGTGAGCGAGCAATGGAAAAAGGTCCAGCCTGGTCCAAGTCTGTGGGACAGGAAGATGAGATATATGCGAATCGGCAAACCGAAAGATAGCCCCTTTGATGATGTAGGTTTTTTACCCGATGTTGGAACCCCCAAGTTGATACTGCCCCAATTCCTTTTTTTTTTGCTCACGCTCTCAAAATCTAGATTTTTATGGTTTCCTCCATCAACCACCACTTCTCGATACTTCGTCTCCGCGTGCATGACAATTATCTAGAGTGGCTCAAAACAGGAAAGTCTGACTTTCCAATCGAGGATGCCGAGCAACCGTGGCATACGATCGTATTGCGCCGGACCCGATGGTTTGATCTCTTCAAAGCGGAGGACCGCGTGGCAGGTCTTGATGCACTCTGGGCAATTTTCTCGTACATGATGAGGCCCGAAATCTAGTGTGCTTGCTTGCGTTGGCCAAACGGTGATCTAGAAGTGCGTTTTCTTTCTTCATAAATCTGGCTGGACCCAATTGGATGGATATCATTGCTCTCATATTTTTTCCCAAAGTCCTTGCCATTCTTGCTCTAGCTGATTATCTTCTTTCAAAATTCTGTTTCCTGGTTTTATTTGCATTATTCTCTTTTTATTTTTTTTTCTTGCTCCGACACGTTAGTTTCTCTTTTTTCTTTTGATGTCGAACATACAAACTCTCAATGCATTTTTCATGTTCAAATGGATAAATGGATAAATGGTCGTTGAAACCAGGGCTTTAGAAGGGGAAAAAAAAAGATGTAATGAAATTCTGCTTTTTTCAACTAAACAAGTTTCTTTTGTGACAAACACACGGGCTCGAAGGGTTGAAAAGACGCAGAGGAGCTCATTCTCTCCAAATCACGGTCCCGTATCACCATTTGCAGAAGATACGTACAACTACAACATTCGATTATATGTTCAAGGTCAGCCCTTAGGATACATCAGATCATGAGGTCAGACCTGTCGGCTAATATCAAGTGGTGTTCTGGGATATATTGTGTAGAGTGTTTGTTTGACTTGTGAAAACGATAGAACTAGGGTTGGGGGGAAAAAGAGACGACCTTGCCATCATATCAGACCGACTCTTCCCTTCCAACACCAATATTCATCACCAGAAAGGGGAAAAAATTGCACAAAGTCCACCAGAGAAGAGGAAAACGGGATGATTGCGCGGGAGAATCCTATTTTGCATCAGCTGCAAGGAAGCGTGTACTGCCTTGCTTCTCTGCCCTGCTCTGCTCCCTCTTTTTTTTTCCCCCTTGTGCGCAGTCTCCACCTCGGTTCCGGGAAATGATGGAAGTGAGAGAAGGAGGATAGGCGGGTCCTGAAAACAAGAAGATGAAAGAAAAGGGATGAGGCAGATCGTGACAAGCAAATAGAGAGATAGAGACAAGATAGAGACAAGACAAGACAGACTGGGGAGGGGGCTTCGCATGGAAACGCAGAAAAGAATAAAAAAAAAAAAAAAAAAACCCACATACCAGGATTGTGGGAATCCAACGCATTTTTCTCGGTCCCGCTCCCCCTGCTTTTATTCTATTTATTGATAACATCGTTGTTATGCGCTCCCATGCCATGCTGCTGCAGTCTTTAGACATGGTGGGGGGACAAGTAACTATACTCTGGCACCTCGTTCGTACCAGATTGGAAAAGCGGTGGGGAAAGGGAGATGTATGTAGTTGAATTGATATATCGTTCCGGAAGATGCAGCGAGGGGTATCAGGATGAACCAAACCCCCACCCCCTCCCCCAACGGTGTGTGCATGATAGAGTTGCAGGCAAGGGACTGGGCCTTAGAGCGGAAGGTGAACTATATGTACAGCGGCATATTACCCAGGTCCTGGAGGAGCATTTGAAATCCAGTTAGTTACTCGAACCCAAGAAAAAAAATATATCTTGAACGAAGAAATGTCTTCTTTTCAAAACCCTTCCAGTTCCGGATTTGTTACTACTTTGGCAGTAGATAACACAACGCTGTCCCCCTTTTTTTTTTTGGCTTTCTTTAAGCTTGATACCCCAGGGAAAGGGGTGGTGGTGACAAGCGAAAAAAGAGAGAATACCCGAACCCAGACAGCTGGAGCTGTATGTATGTAGGTTGTGTGTAATCTGCAGTCCAAAGCAGATCCACTGTGCACCTGCATGGGATCCGAGACAGTGGGCAAGGGTAAGGAAGTCCAGATGGGAGGATTTTTTTTCTTTCTGGGATATCCAGATGCCTCCGGTGATGGTCGATGTATCAGGTTGCTGAGCATGGGGAAAAAAGAAGACTGGGTTTTCAAGATTTTGCAAAGGCAATTCTTTTCATGGTATGAGAAGAAGAAGAACAAGAACAAGAAGAAAGAGAAAGAGAAAAGGCACTGTACGCAATGGAGTAACCAACTACTACTCTGTATGTACAGTACGCACAGACACGCTATATCCGCCGCATATTAATGCTTGTTCGCAAGAATGACACGGAGGGTCGTGGTCACGGATACGGGGAGTGAGTGGGTTTTACCACCAAGTGACAAGAGCATGAACCAGAACAGGGCTGGGCAGGGAGAGGAATTCGTCGGCAACTCAAGGAAGCAGAATGGATCCAAAAATCCCCTTTTATCAACCTTTTGGATGGGCATTGAACGACAAGAAAGCTCAAGGGAAAAAAAACTCTAAGAGGTTGA
The DNA here is from genome assembly GCA_001430945.1 of Amauroascus niger. NCBI lineage: Eukaryota > Fungi > Ascomycota > Eurotiomycetes > Onygenales > Onygenaceae > Amauroascus > Amauroascus niger. The sequence continues at coordinate 102,640 of LJPK01000160.1, read as the reverse complement.
AAGAAGCTCTGACATTTCCTTACGGTGAAGATGGGATAGGGGAGCAGACTGCTCCGTGCGTCTTGAGAGGTTTCTCCCACAAAAAAGCCAGGGGAGGGAAGGGGGGGGACTGTGTTTGAAGAAGGATGAACCTTGTAAATAATATGTTATCTCGAAGTTTAGTTTTTTCCTGACGTTTTTTTCTCTCTCACTCTCTTTCGGATGATTGCGCCGAAGCAAGTTCAGGACAAGAGACTTTTTTTGCATCCTAGATCGTCATGATTTTGTATCGAGACTTGGAATATCCGTGACAGCCAAGCACATGCAAAGCAATTACCTATAGTTAACCATACACGATCTGTATCGATCTACTTTCCCAACTTCTGCAGGTTTCTCTTTTCTCCAGGAGCCACCATCACGGTATATGCTTTTTCGCTGGGGTTGGTCACAGGTTGGAAAAGAACCCACCATTTCTCTCCCCCAGTTCGTTGGAAGCGGTGAAAATGTGACGAAGGGGAGGAGAGGGGGGAAGTTGCAGATCCTTGTGGAGAGGATTGCTTTCCATGCCACTATATTTTGCTTCTTTTTTGTTTTCCCAGTTGATCTGCAGAGGGTGTTTTCTTTCCAAAGCGGTTTGTGGAGAGATAGAGAGAGATAGAGAGATAGAGAGAGAAGACAGGAAGAGAGTGAAGAGAGAGAGAGAAGAGTTCAAGCCCTGACTCGTTCAACAGCCTGAAATAACGCCAACGCAGGAATCCAAAAGCGGGGAGAGGGCTATATGTCACTTTGAAGTCTCGACTTTCTCCTTTTGCCAAAACAAAACGGCCAACAAGTTAACTCGACTAACTCAACTCTCAACCCGTTAGCTTGAATCCAGTTGTCAGGAAAGTGTGTGGAGTAGGCTGCACTGCCAAGTGGTGCTATCTTCTCCTAAAAACACAACGCTGGGAGGGAGGAAAAAGAGCTGTCTTGCTTTTTCAAGGAGACAGGTTGTTCTCACGAAATGACAAGTTCTGGCCAGATACGAGGAATATTCCATATCTCCCATCACTCTCTCTATATCCAACTCTCTCTCTCTCCTTTTAACTACCCCAGCCCGATTGTCAGCCAAAGAGTCGGATAAACACCCAATGCCCGTGTTTCTTGGGAAATATAATTCGGCGTACTTTGATGCTGCTTGTGGCAAGTGGCATGCTAATGGAAAGCGAAGTCTCCACTTGATTTCGCTTGAAGAGTTATTATTACTTTTCTGTTGCGGTCTTTTTAGTTGATTATTAGTATCCTATTTTATAGCCTTTCCCGGCAAGGCCCTTGCTTGTTGTCTCAGTTTGTAACGAGGCCCTTTTGGGAGATTATATATATCTGACAGGACAGTAAGAGAGAGAGGTTATCTTCCTTGAGAGGCCGATATGGCATGTTACCAATGGTCAAGATGAGCGATTGGCCGTGGTTACGACTCGGGGTTGCGTGTGTGGGTGAGTGAGTGATAGAGAGAGAGAAGGAGGGGGGGGGTGCATATACGGGTGGCTAATATGTAGAGATACTACGGCAAATCATTCTATGTAGTTGTTACGTTGCAGCATCTTGAACCGAGAGAGCGGATTGGAATTTTGGGGGGATTTCTCATTGGAGTCACTCCCCATCCAATCAATCATAAATGGGCCGATTCGTGATTGATCAGATTTTTTTGAATTATACCGAGATTTCCGTTGAACCGTCCACTCGATCCGCTTCGTAAAAGAACAAAAAAATGCGGTTGCGGCGGAGGAGATCCAGTCCAACCAGCCAGTCAGTAGTTGGTTACGGAGCACGGAATAAATTGCTTCTGACCGCCAGTTCTATAACTAGTTGACTATAGTTAGCTAACTACTACATTGCTGTTGTCATCAATACCCGGGCTGCTCTGTTGCCGAGGGGGGGGAGGGGGCGAGCCACACACACACACAGACAGAGAGAGAGAGAGAGAGAGAGAGACGCCGTTGGAGATGTGCCTCCTATGTACGGAGTAGTCAAGTCAAGGAGCTATTTAAACTAGACTACGAGTAGAACCGCCCCTAGAACAAAACGGTTGCCGTTCTACCCGAGGTGATGCGCCAAAGAAGGAAAAAGCCACGGGAGGCGAAGACAAGATGAACAAACACACATACGCACAGTCCACCCCGTAACTAGTTACAGAGAGGAGGGCAGAGGCAGAGACAAAGAGAGAAAAAGAGAGAGAGTTCCTCAGGCGGCGAGGCTAGCGTTGGTTTGGGCAGTTGTTGCTGCTGGGCAGTGGGCACACCCGAAGCTGTGGGTTGGGGCTCGAGCTAGTGGCTTTTTTTTTTTCCTTTTTTGCTGTGGTTTAACGGCTAGGGAACAGGAGGAGATGGTGATGATGATTGATGAGGGGAGTTGAAGAGAGAGATAGAGAGACAGAGAGAGAGAGAGAGAGAAGGGGAGAGTTCCGTAGAGGAAGTGTTTTTTATACAGACTTTGAGTCTATCGAGTGCATAGCTGCTGATCTCTTTCTCTTCATCCTCCACTTCTCCTTCTTCTAAGAGATGAATTGAGAGCGAGACATCTCGATGGCGAAGGGCGATCGCTCTCTCCCCAGGTACTCACACTTGGAGTCTTTCTCTTCCCAAGGGTAACTAGACTGGGGCCCCGTTTCTGTGTTGGGGCTGTTCTCTCTCCTCACCACAAGCACCACCACCAGCAGTTCCAGTTCCAGCCAACCGACGGAAACGTGACAGTCTATTGGTGTTGGAAAAGAGAAGAAGGGGGAAAGAGAAAGAAAAAAAAAAGAAAAGAGGAATGAGAGAGAAAATAAGTTTGAGCGTGAAACGGGCGTAAAATTAGCCAGAGTGGTTGAAGGTTTTCCATGGACTAAAATATCTCAAATCAACTCCATATAACTAGAGAGAGAGAGAGAGAGAGAGAGCATGGGGGGGCCCGGGGGATGGGTGTGACTCGTGAGTCGCATTAACGAGTTTATATTGGCTGTTTGATTGCTGGTGTTTTTTTTTTTTTTTCTGATGTCGTATTTTCCAGATTCTTTGCGATGGAGAGAAAAAAAGATGCAACTATGGAGCAGTTATAACTTGACTAAAAAAGGGGGAGAGCCATTTGCTGGCCAGTGCGAGAGTTTGTATCTTCCAACAGCTCAAATTCTGGGATTGTTTTTTCATAGACAGCATAACAGTATAAACAACGTAAAAGAGCTTGATATACGGAGTAGATAGCTAGTTATTGCTCTGCCTTCTAAGTCTCTCCAAGGTCCATCCATAACTTGTGGAAGTCACTCTCTCTCTTGAAGCTTTTTCGAATCTCCATTTTCTCCCCCAAAGTTCCAACGCACGGAATCCAATCCCTTTTTTTTCTTTTCTTTTCTTTTTTCTTCCTTTTTTTATTGCTTTTTCCTCCCTCTTTACCTTTTTTGGCTCCTTCCCCAACCTGTTTTGCCCGTGGCCGTTGCTGCTTCCTCTTCTTCTGGTTGTTCTTTCCTTTTCTTTCTTTTTCTCTTACTCCTTCCCTCTTAGTCACCCACTTCTGAGCCCCACGGAAGGAAGGCCCAACGGTTCGATTCCTTGGTATTTTGGGAAAGAGAGAGATAACTAGCTAGCTGGAGAGAGGGGGAGAGAGGAGAGAGAGAAAGAGAGAGAGAGAAGAGGGGGGGTTTTTTTTCCCGCTGTTGGTTATTCTTTACTTGCCCTCTCCCTCTACAGGCTCTAGGCTCTAGGCTTTCACTACCTACGCTTTAGGGTTGGGCTTGGGCTCGCCCTTTCTGATTGATACCACTCCCCCCCCGTTTGCCTCCTTTTCATCCGTTTGTCTCTCATTCTCTCTCTCTCATCAATCAAACACCATCGCTCTCAACTCTACACTCTCTCAATCAGTCAATCAATCAATCAACCAACCTTCTTCTTGGCTGTTTCCCTTTTTCTTCTCTCTCTTTACCCCCCTCTCACCCACACCCTCCCCCCCCCGCTTGCCCAAAAAAGAAAAAGGAAAAAAAGAAGGACGGTCATCCACACCAGGCTCTCTTAGCTGGAAACCTTCTTCTGCCTCCGTTCTTCAACACAAAACAACACCCCCCCCTTCCNNAAGTACAGCACTTTTTTAGACTTGAAATTATACCCACCCACAAGGAGGGCAAAAAACACACCACCAGGACACAACACCCACCCCGTAACAACCTACAAGGCAGGATTTATAAAAAAAATTAAAAAAAAAATAAAAAAATAAAAAAAAACCAAACCCCAAGTCCCCTTGCTCCCCCCTTGCCCCGATGGCCCAAACGTGTTTCATCCAATGACGACGATGGACCCAGCTGCCACCGATGAGTTGAAGCCCAGACAGATAGCTTCGTCGTCGTCCTCCTGTGCCTCCTCCTCCTCCTACGCTGCTCCACCACCACCGCCGCCGCCGCCGCCGCCTCCTCCTCTTCCTCCTTCTCATCCTCCTCCTTCTCATCCTTCTTCTCATACCCTATATCCCCACTCCCATCCTCCCTATACCCATCCGCCACCCCCTCCCTCACTCCAGCAACATCATCACCAACAGCAGCAGCAGCCACCACCACCACCACAAGCCTCTCGCCCGCTGCCACCACCGCCGGAACACTCCCACAACACCCTCCCGCCTCCTCAGCGCTCTCCCTTTGAACCCTGGAGCAGTCGCCCGTACCCTTCGCCCTTCGAAACCGCAAATGCTGATCAGCGCATCAACGGTGGTTCCTCCCGAGAAGGATCGCACCACCCCCAGGACATGTATCCCCGGCCTGCTGGCATCTCAAGATCTCCCTCCGATCCCGCTTTTCGTCCAGTGAACGGCAATTCCCACGAACAGCATCATCAGCATCAGCAACAACATCAACAACAACAGCACTCACCTGCCAGCCTCCCTCCCACCCCAACCACCGAATATCGCCAGTCATCCTTTCCATACGGGCCTCCCCCTCCTCCCGCCGAGAGCCATGGCAGCACCGGCGACCCCCCACGCGGCCTTCAGATGATGCCGCCGCCAACCACCCCAGACGGCATCCCGCTGCACCGGCCCTATGGCCCAAGCTCCCACATGACCCCGGGACCGGCCTACGATGCGAGCTATTACTTTGCTCAAACAAACGTACCCTATAGCCAGCGACGCAGAACCACCAGAGCACAACAGGTTCGAGATTTTTTTTTATATTTTTCATAATTCTTCATTTCATTTCAAGAAATTAACAATTCTGTTTTTCTTAATTGACACGATTTTTTCTTTTCATTGGATCTTTCCATTGGATATATTGATACATCTTTTTTTCTCTCTCTCGGTATCTTTTCTAATCCTATCAGAAGGCTTGCGATCAATGCCGGACACGCAAAGGCAAGTGCGATGAAGGACGGCCTTCATGCACCAATTGCAAGGACAACAATGTTCAATGTGTTTATAAGGATGTGCCTCCCCATAAGTACGTGTCCTCTCTTGGCTTTCAATATTTTTCGGATCGGTGGAAGGCTGATCAGACACTCTCTCAAAAGACATGAGAGGTCAACACAGATATTACTAGAGAGGCTACAGCAGATTGACGACCGATTCGACAAATTCGAGAATTCGGAGAGACTCGACGAGGTTGTCAAACTACTCACGGCTCAGAACAAGAAGCTGGATGCCCTCCTGGGAAAGGCACCTCAAACAAAAATCTCGGCTTTATTTGTTGATTCTGACACAAAACAACCCAGCTTGCACAATGCCGCATCGGCACAGCAACAGGCCAAGGGAACCGAAATGGAACCCGTGAACCTGTCCGGCAAGGACGCTATCAAGCAGGAACAAGGGGACACGCAGAGCGACTCTGACTATGGACTTACGATCCCCACCGAGCACATGACCGCTGCGCATAAACTGCTCTTATGGCCTTCAATCAGGGAACTCATCCCTGACAGGATGATCGATGATGATTACGTTATGAAACTGGAAGAGTCTCGTGGCCCCATTCGACCGTACGGTCGCGGCGAGGGAGTCGGCAGTATCCGTACTGGCGTATACCCCCATAGTCCTATCGTCAGCTCGTCTAGCCCGCGCGATGATGACATGTTTCAATTCTGCGGCTCGGGGTGGGGGACCGGGTTTGAAATATATCAAGGGAACTCGACATCCAAGATTCCCAAGGAACGCCAAGTCGGGGGACTCAATAGCGCGGGCACCCTCGACCTCGATGTTGACGTCGTGCATGCATACCACAAAAGCTACATGGAGAACATACACATCATGCATCCATTTCTGAGATCTCCCGACCTCGCAATCATGGTCAGAGGGTTCATTCAGGCATACAGTCCACAAAAAAGAACCCCATTTGCTGCTGGCCCTTCTTACAGTCATATGGGAACAGGTGATTCCATGGGAAATTTGAATAGAGCCCCGAAGCGCAAACGATCCGTTGATGTCGCATCCGGCTACAGCGAACTCGAGTCTCCCGGGTCCGACCACAGCATGAGTGCCAACTGCCCGCCCATCCAACGATCCCTGGACAATGCGATTGTCCTCCTCGTTCTGGCACTCGGTGCTATCTGTTCGTGGAAAACGGAATTGCCGGGGCCCATACCGGATCCTCCCTCGAAGTTATCGTATGCCAACTCCGCATCACCCATAATGATGGATTCAACCATGCAACCTTCAAACCATTTTCGTTCACCAACGAGCCACTCTCCGAACAATGCCCAGCATTGGAGACATTCTGGGAGTTATTCCGGCAGCGACCTCTCCGACCCTACCTTGAAGAACATGGATGTCATTCCTGGAATGGCGTACTATGCTCTTGCATCTGACATCCTGGGGAATCTCCAGGGTGGAAATGATCTTGCTCACGCACAAGGGTGCCTTCTTGCCGCGCTTTATACCGGACAACTTGCACATCCTTTTTCGAGCCATGCATGGATCAATCAGGCAGCCAGAGCTTGTCAAGTCCTGGTCCGAGAGTGAGTAATCCTGCATTGTTCCATCGAGATTTCCTGTCAAGTTTCTTTTGCTAACTGACTTCACACGCCTTAGGCGGAGCTTTAACGCGATGCCCGACAGCGCACGGAAAGATTTGATTACTTTTGCGTTTTGGACGTGTCTACAGCTGGAGAGGTACAAAATATTCTTGATCCTTCCACTCCCAGATTTGGATTTTTTGTTATTCTTTGCTCACAAAAAGACTTTAGTGATATCCTAGCAGAACTCGATGACCTTCCAGCAAGTGGCGTAACCCGATTTAGAATAGATTTCCCCAAAGGCGTCTATGCTCACTCTCTCCCGAACGAAATCGAGGCACCAGACACGCTGATGATGGTGTACTACTCGGCCCAGATTCACTTACGTAAGATTTTAAATCGATCACATATCGGCCTGTATAAAACAGAAAGTGAGTTTTTTTCTCTATTTCTATTTTTTTTTTCTTCTTTTTTTGAGCGGGGAATAGTTGCCTAGACTTAAGCCCAGCTAACGTAATGCGTATAAAGAAACGGCTACTGGAGAAAAAATGACGAGATGGACGTTTGGAGTTCAACAAGCTCTGAGCGAAACCTTAGAATTATGGCGAAGTGGTTTACCCAAAGCCATGCTGTGGAACGACTCCGACCCACCGGCAAGCGGCATCAATATGGCTAGAATGCGCGGTAAATATTATGGAGCCAAATACATCATCCACCGGCCACCATTGCATCACGCTCTGCACCCCATGCTTTTCAAGCCTCACAGTACAGGCCTCCCGGAATCACCCGCACACTCAGTCGTGTCAAGTGCAAACTCGCAAGTTTCCCCCGCACTAGCGCATGTGCAGCAGGCTGAGAATGTTGATCGCTGGCGTGGAGAGATGCCTCCACCACCTCGAATCTCTACTAGCCAGGATCCTCCGCAGCCTCTGTTTGAGAAGGACTTGGATCCGAGGTTATATTCATCCTGTGTGACATGCATTGAGGCTGCAATGCAGAGCACGATCGCGTTTGATAATGTTCCAGGACGGCCGATTGTGACGAATATTTTTGGAACTGCCCATGCGTAAGTCGGTGAACAAATATACCTATGAAAGAACAGGATTGAAAGCTAATATGCGCCATCAAAAAGGCAATTTGGAAATATCCTCGTCCTCGCCGCAACGTATACGTCCCGTCTTTCAAACCTCGTGGACCGAGAGAAACTCCGTCAACTAATTGACCGAACGATCAAGTTCCTTCTTAGCAGCCGCCACATCTCCCCTACTCTACGGAAAGATGCAGAAATCCTCATGCAGATCCGGCATAAATTGTTCGAGCAGCACCTGCACACCACGAGCTTTTCATCTAGCGATGGGTGAAAATAGCCCTTTTTTGTTTCTAGTATTTTCCATATTACCTTTCTCCTACTTATTTCTCTTTTTGAAGAGTGGGAAGTCCTTTGTATATATTGACTTGCCTCAGTCTCTCTCTCTCACACACACATGCTCTGCATATGATACACCTTTCGTCTTGGTCATGCTAGCAACCCTCCAATTAGTATTTTGCATGGGGCGGCAATTTTGAACACTGAAATTACTTCTCGTTTTTTAGCCTTGTCTAATTTTATGTGGAGGACTCACATTGGCGGCCTTGGTGATTTTTTTCTCTATTATTCATATTCTTGGGGTGGGAGGGAAAGTTGTTTTGATTCTGACTTGTCTGGCTATTTTGTGTCTTTTTCAATGTAACTATCAAAGCGATGATTTATTTTTTCTGCTGTTTTAATATGGGACCCCTATCGTCCTCAGTTTTGGGCCTCTGACTTGGTTTTTCTTCAACTCGTTTCTTTACAGCCCAACCAAAATGGACATAGGTGCCTGAGACATTGCCTTGATTTTTGATATTTGAACATATTACTTCTTGTGATTTTTGGATTTTTTGGCTAAATCCATTTTTCTTGGAGACTCGAGGTTCATTCAATCTTCCTTTCGATTGTCTAGAAGAAGAAAAAAGATTACTGGCGTGGCGTTTCTTAAAACCAATGCTTGCTCAAGCGCGGCAGTCTCTTTAGAAACTTTTCTCAAATATCCCCCTACTTTGACTCTTTGCATGTGTCAGCTTTAAGATTGAGGAGGGAGAGAAGTTAGCCTCCTCCAGCATTCTGACTCCTATACTTTGTTTATAAGGGCTGCTCTGAACGGAAATCATCTCTCTCTCTCTCTTGGGCTTTTTGAAAAGCACTTTTTTGACAAAACATTTGTTCTTTTTGCAATTTGCGCTGTTTTTGCAAGAATCCCAAACAAAAGACAAAAGCATTTTTTGTTTCAAGCGTCAAGTATTGTTTGGGGGTAGTCAAATAGATAGTTTTCTTTTGGATATTTTTCCCCATGTTCGTGATTGACTATGCCCATGTTGGAAGTGCCAGCAGTCCTCTTGGGTTTCGTTGGAGGGTTTTACTTCTTGTCTGTTTGTTAACAAGATGAGCCAGCTTTGCTTAACTATATCCAAGCTGTGACCAAATTGACAAATGACTGACCAACTAACCAGCATCAAAAGCATTTGCAGCGTTAATTCCTTTTAAAACATTCAGAGACAGAACATGCCCTAGCGTCCTAGACCGGGCATGCAAGCATGTGGACAACCAAGAAAGTAATTCATCAAGATGATAAATACCATGCATGTCCCATAGTATAAGCCAAAACCCACCCTCCTGCACCATGCATGCACTGTACTGTACATTCTTGCTATGAAAAACAAAAGGGAATAAGAAGGAAGAGAGAAAAAGAAGTGACAATTCAAGCAGATGGAGTCAATGCTTTGAATGGCACACAGCAAAAACAGTACATTGACTTCCCTGAATGGCGGAATACAAAGCCAGCATATATGACTCCACACCCAGCCAACCCACTCCAGCAAATGCAAAAGTGCAACAATTTCTCAACAGCAAAACATTTTCCTCCAAAAACCAGCTGCCTTGCTCCAAACCCGAATATATTTCATCCAACAGAATAGGAGTCATTATTGGATTCCCGATTTTTGGTATAGAACCGCCCGTATGGCCCTTTTTTTTTAGCGTTCTTACAGAGTCAAGCCATACTCTGCAATCCTCTTCACCGAACTGTCTATCTTCTTCCTAGGAGCGATGTCGAAAATCGTCTTGTCCCTCATAAAGTTGCAAGGGAGAGGGAATAAACGATCTATCAATGCCGGCATGAATCCTTCATTACCGGTCTGTAAAAGAAAACGTGATCTCATGCCGATTCTGGATAAGTCCAAAGACTAGGTACGTGAAAGCTTGAAACAACTAATCATCTCCTCGTAGATTTCCAGATGAAAGCGTGAATGTTGCTCTATGAGAAACCGACGGAGCCGCGAACTCTCGAACCTCTTCTATGCCCAGCCTGATTATCAGGTTGGTCTTCTTCGGAGTCGGACGAAGATGCAGAAGGCGGAGCAGAGGGGATAGAGCGGGGATCGGGCGGAAGCGGAGGAATATAAATGTTTGGGTTCTGAACAAAGACGTTCTGCGAAGAACTGGAAACGAAGCCTGGGTGTGACTCGGCAGTTTCAGTGGGTATCGGTGGTAAACTTCGGCCTTGCACAATAGGCCGCTGGAAAGAGGTAGACGGGTGAGGACCACTTCGGTGTGCATCTGATGAAGAAAGGTCTGTAGGGTTACGTATATTGTAATGTTCTTCATCGTCTCCTTCAGAATATGACAGGGCACGGTTGAATCGACGCCGGTATTCTAAAGAAGCCGTTGAAGAGGTAGAAGAAGAACGGCGTGTTCGATTGGGATGAGAGACATTGATTTCGGCAAAAGACGTTTCGTGCATTGATTCTAGTATGGATCGTGTAGGTGAAGGAGTACAACTCCGATCGTGAGATATTTGTGTGTCCTCGGTTTCACTCTTGACTAATCCTAGCGCTTCTTCCTCGGTCGCATTTTTCATGGCATGCCTTTGCTGTGAAAATCGAGGGCGAGGTCCGAGATTCGAAAATCCTAGAATTTTGGTTTCTCTTCCAGGGGATCTCTCGCCTGAGATACCTGTGCTGGAGGCTGAAGACTCGCGATTGAAGAATCGTTGAAAAGAAAATTGACGGTGTGTTGGGGGCGTGGGCGGAAGACTGTGATCGTCGATTTGCACATTATCTGCAAATCTGACAGATCCCACTGTCCCACTCCGTTCTCGTTTTCGATTGTCGTATCTAAAAGGTTCCGAAAGGTGCCCGGCGGGGTGACTGTTGACCTCAGTATACCTATGGCGACTTTGAACATTGCTTTCAGAACGGCCAGGTACCGACTCCAACTCGATAGAGCGCATTCGGTCGTTGCCTTCTGAATGTTCACCTGTTCTCCGAGGAGAACGGAGGGCACTTGAAGCATGACTACGGATGCTGCCCAAGAACGATCTCCCTCTTCCAGGTTGAGTGGGTGGGTCTTCGTCGTCGTCTGGAAATCGTGACATTCCTAGAGGTGGATGAAGCGTATTTGTACGCCGTCGCGTGGAAACTGATCCTGAACTGAGAACGGTCCTTCTTCTACGAAGGCCGTCCCATTCAATTATTTCATTTTCTCCAGGCGGTTCTAATCTGTCGAGTTCCCTTTCTTTTTGATATCGTAGCACTTCCTCTCTTTCCATCTTCTGTCTGGGCGTTGACAAACGGCGGATAATGGCAGCAGTGCCTCGGATGGCATCTGCTTTCGGTTCTGATTCGGGTTGTTCCTGCTGGGCAACTTCTCTGACTTGATCTAGATCCCCTTTGAATACGGCTGCATCTGGCACGTCTTTGGCAGATTTGGACAATTGCAGCAAGACAACCCCTGTACAGATTTGGAGGAATCCCATGATAACGGTTGTGATACTGATTGGTGAACCTTTGAAGCCCTGGAATAAAACGGCGGACGTGATTATCGTAGCGCTGGTGAATATCACGTAGTAAGTTGGCGTAACCAATGCAGCGTTGAATAAATTCAAGGCTTTCTAAAACAGAAAAAAAGGTCAACCAATAATTCAGCCTTTGGTTCAATCAGTATTATCAAAACGTGAACTTACATTCAAATAGATAATCTCCGTGAGTAAAGTTGTTATAACGAAGGCCAAGAGAATATAGAGGAACCACTCTTTAAATTGCGACTGTCCAGATATCTGCGCGATTATTGCTGCGCCTAGACCTTGGGTAGCAACAACACTCAAACCACCTATAAGACTGCAGATAGAGAGGTAAACGAACATGCTTCGCTTCCCATAGCGAGGGCCAGCCCAGATCGCAAGGAACGCACAGCCGACAATGATAACTCCAGCATAGGTAAGGAACGCAGGCCGAGCGACATATTGTTTCATTTCTTGAATATTAGAAACTGACGACTGTTGCGGAGCATTCATCGCAATCACTACGGATCCAATGATGCAATTGAAGCAGCCGACCTTTCCCACAAAACTTAATCGCTCTTTGAGGAAGATAGCGGACAGGATTGTCGTCACCACCACGGACAATGCACCCAGAGGTGTCACTAATATGGCGTCCACAAATGCATATGCCACAAAGTTGCATATTTCCCCGAGGATCATAAGCGTCATACCAGCCCACCAGTAGAAATTCTTGAGATATCCATAACCCTCTCCAGCCTCTTCATTGTACTTCACATTCGCCTTGAGGAGGCCGAGTTTCTTCAGAACGAATGAGACGCCAATGAAAAGGCCTGATGTTATTGCCAAAGAGATTCCAACTGCTTTGAAAACAGGCGGTCGACTGCCATTGGGTGCTAAGCCTCCGGACCTGATAGCCAAGGGTATGGCATCGAACAGCTGTTCATGCATCGTCGACCTGGAAGCCCGCTGCCAGCAGCCTATCCGTAGGCTGCGGCGGGCGTGAGAACGCCGACGGGTGCGAGAGATTCCGCCGTCTTCGAGTCTAGGTTAAAGGGCCGACGGAGGGTAATCGAAGGTAGGGAGGAGGACCGTATTTGTTGGCTGGATTTCGAGGATGAAACTAAAAGCGTCGTAACTGAAACATCGTATCATAAGTGGAATGGTGAAATCTCAAAATAGAGTGACATGATAACTAGTTCACCGTAGATCATTCATCCACCAGGTCTCAAAAGCGGGAGAAAGGCAGAAAGAAGCTCAGGGGGAGGAACGAGACCCCAAGGGGACCAAGCCAGGGGGGTTGTCAACAAGAGAGAGGAAGAGAGGAAGAGAGAGAAAAACAAGGTTTCTTACATAATAACGCATCTTATCTTATCTGGAGGCTGGTGGGTGGGTCCTTGGTGGCTGGGGGTTCTGAGCCACAAAGCCAAGACCTTGTCCGATTGGAAGAAAAAGGAGAAGGTTGAACATCCCATCAAAAAAGAAGCAACCTGCAAGAACGTTTGTTATCAATGAGGAGAAAGTCTTTTGTGTCCTTGAGTATCAAGCATGGGCTCGCGTTGGGCTCTGGCATGATTTAACTAATGTTAACCCAGGGGCTCCCCCCTTCCCAGGTTTAGTTAACTAAACTACAATCCCACCACCAAAAGGACACCACTATAACTACTCGCAGTACCCTTCGTACCTTTGCAGTGAGCATTCAGAGGCTCACAGCTCTGACAGAGTGCCTCTTGCTTTGCCTTCTCAACCCCGAGCTGCACTTACACACTGACAACAAGATGTCAAAGAAACCAGGTTTGCTGCTCAAGCTCGGTGTGAGAAGAAGAAGAAGAAGAATGATCTCCATAGCTGGATTGTCAATCACAGCCCTCCTAGCCCCCTGGATCGATGCTATTTCGTGCTGTAATATCAAAGAACTGCACCGGAAACAGCACTGCAGCAATCTTCATAAAGGGGGACTCAAATGGAAATTCCCAGCTGCACTTTTGCTAGCATGCTCGGCATCACATTGCGGGCATCCAGGATGATATGTCCTTGCACCCAGGATTATGTCGTCCTTTGGCCCCGCCTGATTATGTCGTCGACCTACTGTGATCTTCCTCTTTTTTTTTTCCCCTTTCACTCTGTCTGTTTATTCTGCTCTCCTGCAAGCTTCTCGTGGTAGAATCTGTCACCAGTTAACCACTGCTGGTTGCACATTTACGTGTCTAAGCTCACACTTTTACCCCTTTGTTCAACAGCTACGTATATCTTCTTCTAACCACTCCATTATCCGGCTTCAGAGGCCCTTGACTTCACTCAAAGCAAAGTCCAAATGGCAGAGAGAGCTGAAAAAAAACGGACCCTTGCTAGCAACATCAACAATCTGGTCACCCTTGCCAGTACCACCAATGTGACACCCATGAAACAGCGCCATCTGACGTATGCCAATTTTCCTCTCGTTAAATTTACTGACAAGTTCACGACCCAAGATGCCGTAGCAACTATCCTCCTTGACGGTCGCCATGGAGAGAGTTATGCAGTTGGAATGCAGCTTGACCTGGATGCAGATGTCTCAAAGCGCGCGATTGTCCTCTACATTTCCACAAATCAGAGAATCGCGGAATCGAAAACAGTTTATATCGGAGAGGTGTGGGACTTTCTTCAAAGCCGTGTCAAGAATCATGAAGTTTTCGAGCGTGAAATTGAGATATTTGAACGCCAGCAACTCCAAGCGCAGCAAAACTCCTCTGAAGAAACGGCCAAAGAACCAATCATGCCACGAGATGACTATCATCAGTTGATGCGACTGGTGTATCGCCATTGCTTCAAAAGATGGCTTAAGTCGATCTACAGATCTCACGACGATATGTCTCGTTTCAAAGCCACCATGATGGGGATAGTCGGAGATGAGCTTGACGAGCGTAATCCAAACTATTTCTGGTGGCTCGAGCCTCTCACTTATCTCATCGAGCAATTCGACTGGGTATATGATTCTGTGAAACTGCTAAGCGACCAAGGACGGGACCCAGCGGATGTTGTATCTCATCCAGACTTTCCCGCCAAAATAGAACGATTGGAAGCTGCATACCGTGTGTTTGAACAAGATGAGGGTGCATTGGACAAAATTGAAGAGTGGAACTGTATGATCGATGAACAAGGCATGTGGTGTCCCTAATTTATATGTGTTTTAAAAAGCCCACCTCTAATTTGTTAATCATAGAGGAACCTATTAGTACCCATCTCAAACATTTTGCGGAATTCCAAGTTGCGATCAATCAGCTGGAACGAATGACCCCGTCACCAAGAGGCCCTCTGGTACTCAAGAACAAATCCCTCGAAATCGTGTACGTTGATGATTTCAACCGCCCGCCAATGTGCACTCCGTTCCCTACTGGCGCCAATGGCTGGGAAACTCTCTTGACCGAGAGTCTAGCATGTCGTAACTTCAGCCTAAAGCCCGAATATGAAGCTGGAGTTCGATCCCACCTCGCTGCCCTCAATGAAATCGCCTCCAACAACTGCCTTACCAAGCCCACCCTACACCCACCCACCCAATTGCTCCAATTCTTTGCGACGCATCGTATGCACCCGCCGCCACTCGCCTTCATCGGTTGTTCGGGGCCGATCTGTGCTGCGTGCTCTGCCGTCTTTGCAGCCTGGGACGCTCTTTATGAATATCCGAGTTTCATCTGCCGCTCCTCCAACGGAAAATATGTTTTTCCATGGAACGTCCCGAGTGAATGGGAGGGTCCGAGGATTAGTAATGACGTTGACATGTTGGATGTGATATACAAAAAAATCTCGGATAGATTTGGGTGCGCATTGTTTGATGTGGGCATCCTTTTGTGGGGAGATGGGGGGACGTCGACTTCAGGGGAGCACACTAACGAAGAATACGAGGGTTCATCTGCAGGGGATGAGGGCCATGGTCAGGATGGTAAAGATGGGCAGAAGGATCAGGAACCGATTGGCCAGGGGTCTCAGCAGATACACGACGAACAGGAGAAACAGGTCGAACAGAAGGAACAGGCCGAACAAGAGAAACAAGACGGACAGGAGAAACAAGACGGACAGGAGAAACAGGACGAAGTAAAGGCGGCAGACGCGGCGGAGGACGGGGCGCCAGACCAACACAATTAAAAACACCATGAAGGAGATGGTTCAGCCTCCGGTTAGCTGTTCAAAAACCGTTCCTATAACAGGCAACAAATCTTCAATAACTCGAAAACAAGTTCTTTAAAAGCAAATAGCGGTGGCATGTCCCATTTCGGGGTCTGTCGGTTCGCAGATATCAACCCCATACTTTGTCTCCCAGATGTACGGTTAAACAACACTACTTGTCGGACAGAGGAACGAGGACTACGAAAAAGGAGAAGACAGAAAAGCAGAAAAGCAAGAAAAGCAAAAAGGGAAGAAGAAAGCAGGGATACTTTCATATCCATCCCACACTTGTCTCCCAGATGTACGGTTCAACAACACTACTTGTCGGATAGAGGATGAGGACTCCAAGAAGGCGAAGGTAGAAAAGCAGAAAAGCAAGAAACGCAAAAAAAAAGGGGAAGAAGAACGCAGGGGATAATTTCATATCAACCCAGCACAGGTGGTCGCAAACGGAACTCAGCTAACTCCACTCAAACTAAAAAAAAAAAAAGATAGTAATCAAATAATGGCTTGACCTTAGAACTGCAAAGGTTCATAATACCCCCTCCCACAGATCCAAAAAGTAGAAAGAAACACAAAATGCCATCCCACACTCTCAAGATAGATACTTTGCAAGATACGTAATTCATTCTCATTAATCACATTAGAAAAGAGCTAAAATATATAGAGAAGAAAATGACACAAGGAAATCGAGAACGCTATCCAGCACATCCTCAACCTCGTGTATGAGATGTTGGCTTGCGATACTTTTTCACCGGCGGAGGCGGATCATCCGGATACGGCAGCTTCCATTTACTCGGGCTAGTAACCGTTGTCGCGACCGGCCTAACGCCGTGTGTTGGTGAAGGCATGGAAATGATCACGTTCTCCGGGGGCGCTCCAGTAGTGGTGTTGTTGACTCTATTCACTGGTCTCGCTGCTTGTGGAATTGGCGTTTTCGGTGGTCGGGGTGGAGCTATGTCGGAGTCGAATGTCTCGCTGCTTACTCGCGGGGAGTTTGCATATGATAGAGGTTGTGGCTCCAGGCTGTGTCTACTGCCTGGCGGCGAGATATCTACAGGAGAAGGCCGCGAGGGCGACTTGTGTTGGCCTGGTGGCCTTGGAAAGGATGGGATCGAGATTGACTCTGCGGGTAGTTCAATTGCAGGGAGTTCGTAGACTGGTTGTGCTGCGTTGGAAGGGTGAGGAGGTTGATGCGACGTTGGGGCGGGCTGATTCGATGGATTCGGTGAAGGTTTGGATGGAATTGGAGGAACTGGTCGCTGAGGCGGTGGTGGTGGTGGAGGTAAGGGTCGCATCATCGAGTCAGCATTACGACCTTGCGCAGCAGCAACTGAAGCTCCATGGGCCTGAAGACGACGGTGCGTTCGGTGTATTTTGGCTAATTTCACAGCTGCATCACGGGTTATCTTTTGGGTCTCATTCTTTGCCAGGTGTATTCGCGTGTTGGTGCTGATTTCTGCCAAACGATTCCATTCGTTCATTCCGTATTCCCCAACCCCGACCTCCACGTTTAGACGGCAGTAATTTTCCTTGGACACATTTCTTTTTGCGAGATGTTCTTTTAACATATATTGGTGGGTTGTCTCACATCCTTCGATTTTGGATATAAGGTTTCGGCGGGCATCTGCAAAGTCCACGAATACATCCTCCCACCACTCTTGCTTCAGATTGCCTGCGCTAGCAGGTCGTTTGCCAGTGCCGATGCTGACAAAAATGCCGACTTCCCTCCCTGGCCATTCGTTGACAGTTGCTTCGTCTAGGATCTGCGGTGATGGGTTGAATTTTCCAGCCCCTTCATCAAGAAACATCTGTTGCCCTATTTGAATAGGCTTGAAATGATGTAGCATCGCGCTCGTCGCACGTCCGGCTTGCCATACAGTACAATTAAAATCGGGAGGGGGCTCCTTTCTCGAATCGTAGGAGCGTAAAAGGGTTGGGGGGCCATGTTTAGGCGTTCCTTTAAAGTAAGCTGTTACAGCTCTATGGGCACAAAAGTCAGTAAAAAGAAGATGGAACAGACTATTTTCACGTCCACTATTCACACGAAGAGAGTGTAATCAGGTAGATCCATAACCATCGACGGCTGGAATCCAAGTCATCAAAGGGCTAAAAGCACTCACGTTTTGGTTCGATTTTCTCTGTTGTCATATAATAGAGCATCCGGATTTCCCCATCTTGATCCATTCATGATGTTATAAGAAGAACGATTCGACATCGTCGGCGACAGAAGCGGGGGTGATGACGGGTGATTACCGCTACTGGTACTCATTGTGCGGGATACATGTGCACTAGACCGACTCAGCCGTCTCGATGGTGCAGCGGATAGGACGCTCAGTGACGACGGGGAAGTCAAAGCGGAATCCATGTAGTCCTTCCCCGATGGAGATGGCAGCGTTCCGTCATTCCCCTCTGATTCCGAGACTGTATGTTCCCGAACACATTGGCGGATCGCTTGTTCCAGCCTCGATGCCTTGAATAGAGTCGACCGATACGGAATTCCGGCAAAGGTTTTGTCAGTCTCGAAGACATACTTGGTCAGGCGAGGATAGATATTCTTGCACGTTTCTATGTCAAGGCGCAGACGGCCCAGCATCAACGCGATGAGTCCGCCGGTTCCGGTGCCGGCGATGAGGTCGAAGTGGTCGCATGGTTTGGGTATTTGGTCACGTCGCGGTGCGTTGCCTTCTGCCTCGACGTAGGTCCGATACATCAACTCCTGAAGGATTATAAACGTAGAATATCCGCGAACACCGCCGCCATCTGTAGTCAAGGCAATACAGCACACGTTAGAATCTATAACACGGTAGGAAAGGGAACGCACGGACTCGGAAGGCCTCTCTCTTCCCGCGCTGCGTCCGAGACGCAAAATTGGCAAAAGTAAACCAGAGACAACTCACCAAGGCAGAGCACTCGGAGCGGTGGGCCCTTTGTGGTATCTTTCCGACGCACGGTTGTCGCTGTGACGTTCTCCATGATGAAGCAAGTGACACGGAGAAAGATGATGCGATAAACAAAAAGGTTGTGCTTGAAATCTCGATTTCAGCCTTATGAGGCGACTTAGATAAGCCCTTCCCCGCCGCCACTGGACGGGTGGCTTTTGAAGACAACACTCGCGCGATCAAGCGCCGTGTTTCAACTACAGAGTCAAGCGTACTGTCGAGATACCGAAACAGATTGTTCACCGAGGGAATATCTGTGTGGGGAGGGGAGAGAGAGAGAGAGAGAGAGAGGGTTGAGAATAGAATGGGCAGCAAACAGGCCGGGTGGGCAGAGCGGGATTCTAGAAGGCGGGCGAAGGCTGAATTTAATGACACAATGATATCGTTGGCCGAGAGAAACAGCGCTGAAAAAAGGCCCTGCTGAAGGCGAATTATAAAACCGACTGCGAAACGGCCTGCATGCACTCGCTCCTTGGGGGGGACAGGAGTGGTCGTGACGAAGGCGCTTATAATCAACGAGGCGGTTTGTGGCTGAACCCTTGTCTGTCAGGCACCCCCAAGGCTGCTTGCTCACCTGCCGGTAGCATACGTAACTAAGTCGTGATTCTGGATTCCAGTCCGAGCTGATAACTAACTACTAAAGATAAAAAGCTTCTATGATTACAAAAAAGAAATTCATAAAGTTAAATGTATGCATAATGAGCTGTTGATCAAATTACTCCGTACACTTGAAACTACTACTTTTCCTCATCTTCCTCACTTTCTCCCGAGCTTTAGTAGACGCTCTTTGGATCTCATGGTTGATTAGGTAGTCTCGCATTCTGGTTGATAAGTCCTCGAGAGGTAGTGGGAAACAATCAGATTCATCCAGCTCCGGTATAAGCTCTTTTGTCGTGATATAATCCGCCCCTTTAAAAACAAAACATCTTGGCTCCGGCTCATCCAAGGAGAAATCACATGTCCACACTTTCCGCGGCTCTCTATTTTGAAAGCAAAGGTAAAAAGATGCTTGAAAGCTCCCAATTAATGATGATCTGTTATCCTTGTGCCATTGTAGGATATGTTCAGTGAGACCAGGCGCATCAAGTTGGCCAAGTAAATCCTCTGAAAGCCCCCAGTCTGCCATTTCAATGGTGCTGTTCCTTGACATCTTTTCATTGATATCAACAACAATAACCAACTTAGTGCATCCATTTGAGCCCTTGAGCCATCTTGTCGCATCTTCAAACACTTTCTTTGGGGTCTCGGAAACCGCAACTTCAACCACAACTAGAGGATACTGCTTTCCAACCTGACAAAGACTTTCATCAGGAGCCTTTGTGCTTCCATCATATTCACTGCCGAGGTAAACACCTAGTGACATATATCAGATTGGCTGAAATCGCAGTAAAAATTTGATCCGAAATCAGGTATTGAACAAAAGAGAACAAGAAAGGAAAGGAAGATATGCTTGGTTAGGCTCACCTGCATTCCTGATACAACCAAATTTGTTCCCAGTGGCTTTGCTGAGACTATCTCTGACACCCAGCAGCCATTCACCAATGGCTGCGGTTGCAGCCTCATGCAAAGGGCTAGTGGTAGCTTTGATTCGGACACGGGAATTCTGCGCGTCATATTCAATCCCATGGATTTCAGGGTATTTCTCACTCCATCTTTGCCAGTCCCACACATCAACTGAGAACTTCTCAATCGAAAATCTTCCAACCAACGTTCCTCTCAGTTCTGCAACTGTATCCAAGTCTAGATCATCTATCGAGTTGGTCTTTGCAAGAATTTCGTCAATTTTTGCTCTCGCCTTGTACTCCATCTCGTTGTTATCCATAATGAGCTGAGATGCGCTCTTGGGTTTAAGACTGCTCAATGGACGGGGACCCTCGATATTTATCTAGTTTCCGACCTCGCATTTATAGTGGCGTGTGGCTTTGTGATTCGGAAGGGCCGTCTCTTGGTTGGAGGAGTGGGCCTGCATTCAGTAGAGGCGGGAACCAGTTGTGTTTTCGCCATTGTACTTTGAAGGTTCGGTTCGAAAATACGGACGCGGAGCACAGTCTTCTTTTCCCAAAAATGGCTGCCATTTCCTTTGAGCCTGATGCGAGAGTCTGAGCTTTGCCTTGATATGAAGAAGTTGGCCATTTCTCCCCAACGCAACTGGTTGAAGGGCCTTCTCTTCCACCCATCCACTTTGGTTCATTCTCGCCATGCTAGATGATTCTAGCCTACCTTCACAAAAGCTCAAGAAAGAACCAGACAAAAGCTGAGTTCTTTATACAGCTAAACAAGAAAGGCACGAATGAAAGCTTTGCTCCATTCAGTTTGACATAAAAAAAAAGGAATGCCAAAAAGGAAATAGAAAAAGAAACACATTGATCGGTCAGGTAGCTTGCTTTGGGCAATAACATCTGGATTCTTCTGTGTCGCTCACTGGGTTTCGGGCTAAATAATGGACCATGTCCTGAGGTCAGTCCACCCGCAAGCTTATGGATTAACTTAACTTTTCTCCGACAATGATACAAGCCTAAATATAAAGGCTCTCTCCTCGCCCTGGAATTCTATATCGTTCCTTGTGAGTTACCGACAATTCTAAGAAGTCCAGAGAGAGGCCTAGCAAAAGTCTTCTTCCTTTCTGAGTAAAAATTTTCCAATACCTAGATAATCGCGACTGCTGACTAGTTAGTTACCCTTTTTTTAAGCCGTGAATACAGAAACATTGAAGCCTTCTCCCCAAATCCACTTGAAATATAACTACACACACGTTCTGCTTCTCTTTCTGTCACCTGATTTTCGGGTATTTTTCAAGCCAGGAGTGGAATGATGTCACCATGTGGCAAGAACCAGCCAAGCCACATGTGGCACGGCCGGTGGTCAAGTGACCTGGCACGTGGCTCAGTTGAAATCATCCAGATCATCTGTTTTGTTTCCTAAAAGGGAAATGGCCAGATTGGCGGGGGAAGGGAGGGGGCTGACAAAGCAACCATTAGAAGGCCCCCTCAAACTCCCATTCATCACCAGGGATCGAAGACTTTTATATACTAAGAATCGGCTCACTTTTGTGTTGGTGATGATGGGTTCTTTCAAAACTGGGACAGCCATTGGCATATCAAAGGGCCTCTTTTACCCACACTCACTCAAGCTGGCTGACACTCATCCTTTCCACCTGTGCTCTACAGGAAATTGAAAAGCATACAAACACACTGGTAAAAATCTATGTACAGTGCCAGAGCTCTCGAGTGCATCAAAGTATGAAGATAAGCCAAGTAAGTACAGCGTTTTTCATTGCAGATATGCCCTCAATGAAAAGAAAACAACGCATTTCACCAATCCCAGACTTCGGCAAAAGAGGCTGGTGTTGACCAGAGGTATCTCACTCCAACAGCTCTACGTCTATCCTATCAAATCCCTCCGGCCAACCTCTCTCACTGAGGCCAGGGTGACAAATCATGGATTCCCTTATGACCGGCATTTCATGCTCCTCAAAGTGGAGGAAGGCGGCGGCCGCCTCGTCAACATGCATGTCGCACATTTCTCGCAAATGACCCTTTTTCTAACGGACATCGTCTTTCCCAATGATATCCAAAACCAAGACGGCAAGATCGTGGTGACTTACCGGCCATCGGCAGGTCACAAAGATAGAGATAGCGTGCAGACGCTGGACATTCCCCTGAAACCTGGCATTGATGGCCTGAGGACCTTTGAGGTTGTCATGTATTCGAGTCCGACAAAGGCTTACGATATGGGGGAACGATACAACTCCTGGTTTTCCAAATGCTTTGGGTTCGATGTTGTCCTTGCTTATATCGGTGACAACAGGAGGCCCGTCTTGGGAAACATGCCTCCCAATGCCTCAGAGAAGACAACGCAGGCTGGTTGGTTATCACGTGTGACTCAGAACGTTGCTACTCTCGGTGGCTGGGCTGGAGAAAGCACAGACGATACAGCTAGCATCACCTTTGCGGATATAGCGCCGTATCTTGTCGTATCCGAAACCTCCTTGCACAATGTATCCGCCAGGCTGCCGGAGAAAATGGACATGACCAAATTTCGGCCCAATATTGTCGTTTCAGGTGCACCAGAGGAGTTTGAAGAGGACTTTTGGGCCGAACTCAGGTTGAATGCTGATGTTACTTTAGTTTTGACAAATAACTGTGGAAGGTGCGTCAGTATCAATATCGATTTTGATACTGGAGCTCCCGGGACTGGGGAAATGGGCACTGTTTTGAAGAAGCTGATGAAGGATCGGAGGGTTGATAAAGGAGCAAAATACAGCCCGATTTTTGGACGTTATGGTTTCATAAATAAGGGATGCGAAGGTGCATATATCCGAATTGGCGACGAAGTACAAGTCTTGAAGAGAAATGCGGAACACACTAAACTCGGTAAGTTGGCTATAAGATCCATTCGGTTGCAAAGCTTCTCAGACTAATAAAACTCCAGAGTGGCCTGGAATGTGAGGCTAGTATTTCCCAACGAATACAAATGCTTGAAGATATTACAACTACAAGGAGGAAATCCAAGTGTATTAGATTTCATCTCAGAACCCATTTCCAATCCTTTATCTGTCATTTATTGTACGGATTTACAAGGTTCCATTTTTCTAGAGATGCCTGCTCTTTCCAAACAATCCAAGACCACCTCAGCCTCCTTCACGAAGTCCTTCACATACAAGCTATTCTCGTAGATCCTGCTACCTATCCTCTCAATCACCCTATATTGTGTCTCCAGCACCTCCACTAACCGATTCGTCCTTTCAGCCTCCGCCCTCCAGCATCGATCCCAGGCCCCTTCCCTCTCCCGACCACGCCTGACGAACATCGGCAAAGGACTCGCGTCCAACACAGCCTCAAAATCGTGTTTAATCCGCCCAACCCACGAGCTGAAATTACATTCATCCATGTCCCCGCCACTCTGCACATCCGAACGAGATGTGGTTCTGCGAGTAATAACCTCGCTACGAAGCGCTTTGCTCGCCCACAACTCATTCAGCATTGTTCGCGACGCGTAGCCTTTGATGGAGCCGATATCATCTAGGAAACTCTGCTCGAAACGAGTGAAGTAGTCTGATGATTCGCGCAGGGTGCGGATGAGTGCTTCCAGGGCGGTTCTGAAGGCTTGGTCTATCGTGATTTGTTGTTTTGCTCGCCGGCCGGGGTTGGCGATGTCGGAAGTGCTGTGGTGGGTGTCTGAGATACGGGAATCGCCATCGGGATGTTCTGATTGACTCGGCGAGGAGTGTGGTAGAGCCCTGATGGGGAGGTTTCGGTGCCATGACATGGTTGATGCAAAAAAGTTAAGGGTTGGTTGGAAGCGATATTTTTCAAGTATCGTACTTGTGTAAGAGAGATGATCAAAGGGGGAAAGCTGGAGGCTTACGATGCCATGTCGACATATGTATTCTGATACTCTGTCCTTATATGCTTGTCGTGGAACCTGGTTCTACGAGGGAAAACAGCCTTTATTTATACGGGTTAAACAGAGAGCAATCAACTCGGTTTATTAGTGACTGTAAACCAACAAGTCACACGCGATTTATGAATATATGATTGACCCTTCGCATTGAATTATTTCATATTTGTTTGCTCCCTTTGCTCTTATGCGCCCATCCAGCTTGAGGAAACAAAAGAGCATAGGATCTCATATACAGGCAAGTCTAGGGTCAGGAATGGGCATTGATTGATATCTGCTACCTACATACGTAATATCGTCCAGGCAGATCACCTGGGTCGACTTGTTGCAAAGACCATGTGCTTGGCTCTCAGTGCATACTAGCAAACAGTTGAGGTACTGCATTCCTCATGTCCCATGGGAATATAATCGATGAGGGATTCAACGTGAGTCTGTAATTTGTCCGAGTGAGACCAATCTGAAAAGAATCCACAAACTAAGATATTTTCCTTCACAGGTATACCAGTAAAAATTCATTTATTTTGTACAGATGAACATGGCAAAACCTCGCATCTTGTTAAGAAGAGCATGACCGCAACAGAAAGGGGGAACAAATGTTAAAAAGAAGTCATCAAAAATATACCATTCAGATCATAATCTAATTTACTCCTCCGACCACGGGAGACTGAATGTTCCCACCCAGTCCTCAACCTCTTTTCTTAACTGCACAATCTCTGAAACCTCTTCTCCTTCTCCGAGATATTCAGAAAATGCTTTCAAACTAGTGGGGTTCTTTCGATTTTTGGCCTCTGCTTCAGTCTTGGCAGCCTTGTCGAGTTTCTGCGTAATGATGACTGCTCGGTCAACGATGTCAGCGACACGGGAGAAATCTTCCGGTCCAAATCCACGAGAGGTCATGGCAGGAGTGCCCATTCGAAGACCACCCGGTTTCAGCGCAGATCTATCACCTGGCACAGTATTCTTGTTGCTTGCCACACCACATAGTTCAAGGACTCTCTCTACGCGGGCGCCGTCGAGTCCACGGTTCTTGAGGTCAACGAGAACAAGATGGTTGTCGGTGCCGCCAGAGACAATGTTGTAGCCCAAACCACCGCTGTTCGTAGAGTTACCGAGACGAGCTGCCAAGGCCTTTGCATTTTCCAGGACGTTTTGCTGATATGTTTTGAACTCTGGTGTCTGAGCTTGTTTCAAAGCAACAGCCAGGGCGGTGATAGTATGGTTGTGAGGTCCGCCTTGGTGGCCGGGGAAAACGGCTGCGTTGATGGCATTTTCCAGCTCGTACATTTCAGGGTTTCCCTTGGCATCCCGTCGGCGGATACCCTTGCGATAGAAAATCATGGCGCCGCGAGGTCCTCGGAGCGATTTGTGTGTTGTGGTTGTGACAATATCGGATTGTGGGAACGGAGATGGAATGACGCCAGCAGCAACTAGGCCAGAGACGTGTGCCATGTCACTGAGAAGGTATGCTCCAATGCTGTCGGTAATTTTCTTCATCCGGGGATAATCAATGAGTCTGCTATAGGCGGATGTTCCAGCGACGATCAACTTTGGGCGATATAATTTGGCCATATCTTCCAATTTATCATAGTCAATGAGACCAGTAGATTCATCTAGACGATAAGGGAGAGTCTCGAAATATTTGGACACGGCAGATATCTTCTTTGTTGGGGTCTGATAGCCATGAGAGAGATGGCCGCCGTGAGGGAGATCCAATCCCATGAGACGATCATGGGGTTGAAGGACGGCCGAATATGCGTAGAAGTTCGCAGGCGAACCGGATAGGGCTGTGAGCAGTAAGATTTCTGAGCCACCAAAGGGAGGACGGAATGTGGCAGGCGACTTACGTTGGACGTTCACACCCCACTCCTCTGGGTTTAACCCATATGTCTGTAGAGCGCGCTGCTGGCACAGCCGCTCAGCTTGGTCAATAAATTGGTTCCCACCATAATATCGCGCACCAGGGTATCCCTCAGAGTATTTGTCTATCACCCAATGAATTAGATTCGGCTCAAAAGTACACGGTGACCCGGAGGCTACTGACTCTGCATGACACTGCCAAGAGCGTCAAGAACGGCTTGGGAGGTGAAGTTCTCCGAAGGGATCAGGTTAATGAAATGCTTTTGCCGGTTTTTCTCCTGCACATAGCGTTAGATATCTTGCAAAGCGAACAACAAGCATGACGGCATCGGCATACTTTCTGAACAATGCTATAAACGGTTGGATCTGCCTGCTCGAGCTTCTCCGCTAACATCTAAACCAGGACGGAGCATTAGAGATATTCTCCGCAAATTTTGGACAGGAGTAATCGTACATTTTGGTGTCCATCGGTATGGACAGAGGCAATGCTCTGCCATTGAAGCACTCGTCTTGTGGGATAGCACCATCTTGGACCGCCAGTCACCTTCCCATACCCGGCAGACGACCGGAGCACCTGTGCAGCTTGCCGGCCGCAGCGATTGACCGACATTGGCACCGGGATTATTCTATCTCAATTGAATTTGTTAAAGAAACTGCAAGTCTCCCGACAAAGAAACGTCAGAAAGAAGAGAGACAAATCGGTGTCGTGTGTCGCGGAGATAGAAAACGCACGATCGAATTCGCAGCAAAGCGTTCTTCTTCTTCGACCCTCCGCTTGTCGTTCCCCGTCAGTCTTCAGATGGCAAACAGGTGATCCGCTCTGTGTCGGCCGAAGTGGCATTTTCCCGGGGAGCGCCTTGCCCGATCGGGTTTAGCCCTGTCCACGTGATGCTGTTGAATTGCAAACCTTCTTCCTTCCCCGCGGGCATTCTTTTCTTGCCCCACCAATTTCTTGAACTCTTCTTTTCTTTCAACACCAGGACGGTGAGACCGTTTGTTTGGCGGTTCTCACCATTCGCCGTTGTGGTTATCAGAAGCCGGCCCGGCGGGCTATGTTGACATGTTCTAGGTCCACTTCACCATCCTTTTCAGCGACGATTTGAATGGATCCGATAGGAAAAGAAGGCTTTCCCCAGCCGTGAAACTTGGATAATCCGATGGCTCTGTGATTGCTGCGAGGCTGTTCTCTCATCAGAAGCGGGTGCTATGATAGAACACGTGGTGGTATATGCTGGCGGACGGGGCTGACTTCAGCGGAATACAAACTGCAGATTGAACCCCCGAGTTTGCATCGTTTGCGTTTGGGTTTGGGAGCTCACCAGCAAAATGGTTCGAAGATACCTCCAGCTGGTTTTATGAAGGAAGAATAAAGGATCTGAAAGGGGGAGAGAATATGCCCTTTCATCATGCTCATTGGGTTTATACATGATGCAAATCCTAGTTGTTCAGATTGGAAGTACTTTTTTGTACTGGCATTGTCCCTGCTCTTTGCATGTCTCTTTGCTTTGAAAGAGTTGATGATATGTTTGAGGACAACATAAACGTGGAGGCATACCGTCATGCACGTATAAAAATAGAAATGCCATCATGAAGTATATTGAAAATCCCTCGGATCGATTTATTGTTCATCTACATTCAAACCCACACAACCTGGGTGTTACCAACTATGCTTCTCAGAGGAGCATTTCACACAGAAAAAGACATGACAATATCAAAAAGGAAGAAGTGTTGTCCTCCTCCCTCCACAAGCCTGATTATGGGCACAATCCTTCATCATAACCTCATTCCGCAGCATTGACACTTCCAATTCCTGTGTCACATCGTCTGCTGGTTGTGAAGGAACCTTTCATAGAGTGATTGGCACATGTGCCTCGAACCTTCATAAGCATCCACTGTCTGCAAAATGGCAATCCTAGCCATCATTGGATTCTTTGTATGAACAACCTTCAAGGAAAGAAAAAAAAAGGAATCTTATGTTGCCATTTTTTTACACTGTTTGAAGGTTTCATTTGTTGTTTACCTCTCTACCCATGATCCTGCTGTGATCAATGTTATCTGTTCCCATGACAGTAAGGTATTGCGAGTCTCTGTTTGGACACTTTCAGAGTCAATTAGCTGACTGTTGCAGCAGGCCATGGTTATCGATGAGAGTTCAATAACCAATCGGTTAAAGAATTACCCATTTGTTTTTCTCATTTGCCTTCGCTGATACGCTTCAGGAGGTCTTTGGAAGCATAGAAAGCAAACACCTTTTTCACTTCCTCAGATGAAGCGTGTTGAACAAATGTCAAAATGTGTAACAAGAGAACGAGCAACGCAATTCCCGGAGTGCAATGCTCCGACGATTTCTTGGGATTCCAGACTCGAGCAGGGGTTTTTCATGCTTCTTCAAAACTCCGTCCTGAACATCCATTTGTGCGCGCTAACTAGTCACATCACAGCCCTATGAGAAAGAGCATCTACTCCGGAGTTGCTCCGTAACTGCAGCTATTCGGTGATAGCCGAGGACAGTAACTACGGAGAAGATTTCTGGTCTTCGTATCAAGAACTCGGTAAAAAAAAAAATGCAGTCAAAGCTCAACAACCCACAAAGCTGACGAGGCCTTTCTTTTCGACCAAAAAAAATAATTCAAGCTCCTGCTGGGATAATTATTCGCCGTTCAGCAGCAAGCCATTTCGCTAAGGTGCCTTCAATGTGGCGGGCGTCTAACCAAGATTAAATATGTCTCGCCAGGGCTGGCTTCGTCGATTTCGTTTCCCCTTTGTCATTTTGAAAAAACGCAAACTTAGCTTAATAAATGACGCCTTTGGTGGAGATTAGGCATCAATGCGACGAATCATATGCGTGACCCTGAAGCGCTGTTCCTGAAAAGTGGCGCCGACTATCGATGCTGGCCGATCCTATCGCGGACGCTGAAATCCCACCAGGAACGAAAGCCAGCGATCCCGAGCCCCCTCGGAGCAAGAGGGAGAGAAAATCGAGATACGGAATACTCCGTACTCCGTACGGCGTAACTGCACGGCAGGTGCCATCTGCCCGCCAAATGCCTGCTTGTGGTCTAGAAGTTTCCCTAGTGCTCTAAACTAGGCTTTAAGCGACAGGTGGTTTCAGCACAAGGAGGTTTTAAAAACAATGAAACTATAAACAGAAAAGGGTCCTCCTGCCTCTGCTGATAAAAATAGTCCCATGTCTGTCAAATATCCCAGTTACGCTTTAAGGGTGCGTCATGATGTGAATCCTTTGGGAACAGCAATACAAAATGAAGGATGGGTGCACAGAGCACACATCCCATGAGCGCAGTTGCTGGGAGACTGGGGAGTTGTCCAATATGTAGGGCTGCCATATGGCCAAGGCGAACAAAATAGACCCAGCCAAACAGCCAAATGCAGACTATTGGTAATAAAAACCAGCCATGCAGGTGGAATACCAATGCTGAAATTCCTGGCCAGCTCAGCCAGTCGCATGTTGTCGATTTATTGCTGCTTGTGCGCTGTACAATGGACCTATCAGAAAGCCCACAGGGACCAGACACAGGGAACAAAAACAAGAAATACATAGTAAAAAACACAAACAAAAACGAAATTGCCCTTCACCTCGTCTTCCCATTGGCTGGTGGGCCAGCGATGTGCCCCTTGCATAAATCTAGGGGGGGAGAAATGGACTTTTTAAGGCACGGCGTGGATCTCATTGGGCGACAAATAATAGGCTCGCGCGCCCAGGCCTTTGCTCCGGTGACCGCCCCCCTTGTTTTTGGCAGCTGGACGTGGTCTCCCTCCAGGCTCCCCCCCGAAAGAAACCCTTTAAA
Source organism: Amauroascus niger (assembly GCA_001430945.1). Classification (NCBI taxonomy): domain Eukaryota; kingdom Fungi; phylum Ascomycota; class Eurotiomycetes; order Onygenales; family Onygenaceae; genus Amauroascus; species Amauroascus niger. Next base: position 72,725 of record LJPK01000160.1, on the reverse strand, counting down.
CGCACTCCTCCCTCCCGCTGTTTTGAAATTCTTCTTCTTCTTCTTCTCTCTCTCTCTTCTTGTACCCATCACTCTTTGATACCCCAAGGCCACTCTTTTTCCGGTTTATCAACCGAGTCCATTCGTTTTCGCAACGCTCCAAGCACTGCTTTATACCGTCGCCTTTTAATAATTTTTTCACGCATCCTCTAGCCGTTTATTCGTCCGTTGATCTCATCAGCCAATCTAGACAAAATGCGTTTCTCCATCGCCGCTTCTGTTGCGCTTGCCGCCGGTGCCTCCGCCAACTATGGCTATGCCAACCCAAGTGATTCCGCAACTGCTATTGTCACCGAGGTCGTCACCGCCTACACCACCTACTGCCCTGGCCCGACCACCATCACCCACGGAACCAAGACTTACACCGTGACTGAGGTAGGTTTTACCCGGCGTGGCTCCATTAAACACGGGACGGAAACATGCGTTGAATCTAAAAAAAACTTACAATGTTAAAATAGGCTACTACCCTCACCATTACCGACTGCCCATGCACCGTCACCCGTCCAGTCATCACTTCCACCGTCAGCGAGTGCCATAACTGGTGAGTATTCTGAAAGAAAAAAGCTAGACCTTGGAATGTGCATTGCCAACTAATTTCTCTTCCAGCCCCTACCCAACACACACTGGTGTCATCCCTCCCCCAGTCAACCCACCAGTCTACCCCAACAGCACTGTTGTTCAGCCACCTCAGCCACCAAAGGGTACCGGCAGCATCCCCAGCACCACCAACAACCCATCTCCTCCTCAGTACACTGGTGCTGCTGCCCGCGTCGTTGCTGGTGCCGGTGCTGGTCTGGCTGGTGTTCTCGGTCTCGCTTTCTTCTTGTAAATTTGTTCCCTCGAGAAAGATTAGACACGGCGTGGTGATGTTGCAGAAGAAGCGTATTTGGGTCGCGAAGAATACGAAAGGGGTTGCTTTGGGGTTGTGTGTGTATGCGGCTACGTGAAAACAAAGATCTCATGAATTGTCGATGTAACTAGATGGGGCACTGACAACCTTAACTTTGCTCAATGCTTTAATGGTAACATTGGTTTTCCATGACATTATGCAACGTATGGGCTTCTTGTGTTTTGGGTTTGCTGGGCAGGCATGTACCAAGGCGTAAACGGGGCTGTCTTTTATGCTAATACCATTTTAATCGCTCTTCTACATTTTCCTCTTCATGTAGTTCCTTGTCCAGTTTTCTTTTTTGATCCTGCAGGTATCTAGATGTCCCAAGTGTATGCGACGCAGGCTCTGACCATTCTCTCGAGGGCGAAATCCACTGCTCGTGCTGTGAACCCGACTTCGTACATATCTCTCCGCATTAATTATTGTGTAACAAGTAGGGCTGATGATCTTCAGACACTTCACAGATCAGATTTGCGACTATTGCTCGGGACTAAATTCAGAGCTATTTACTCCGCACACCTCGTATCCAATATAAAAAACAAGTGTCAAAGTTGCACAATCACTCAAGTTTTCCAAGCATTTCATTCGTCCACATTCAGTATCCAGACACAAAAGTGCCCTTTTTTTTTTTTTTTTTTTTTTTTTTTGGGGGGAAAATGGACCGGATAATGTAAGTTGTCATGTTGATCACCAGGGCATTCTGAGATTTTTTGGGGTTTTGTTGGACAGGATTGGGATGATGCGTGATGGATTCAGGCAGTCTTGCAGCAGTTTGCAACCATCCATGGAACCACATGACCCTGAATGAAACTGGAGAGCTGCGCTGTACAGTACTATCACTTTGATTCCAAATCACAGAGGAAGCTGTTTCTATTCAATTCGCTCGCTTTGGCTGTGATTCATCGTCATCTTGGGGGTTGGATGGGCTGAATGATAAACCTGACAAACCACACCAATGAGTGTTGACCCAAACACCGCCGCCACCTCTTCTTCCCAGGTATCAACGTGTGCCGGCTCAGCGCTCAAAATTCATTCTCGCGACCTTAGGTATCTTTTCAATCTTCTGTCTTCTGATACGCGACGTGTATTTGCCTCTGGAAACGGTAGCCGAACATCACTCCCACGAATCACCGGTTATCTCGTTGCAACTTTCAGTCCATTACGGGAAATCTTTCAAATGCCTGCTGGCCAAGGGTTTGCCATAGTTAATCTAGGGGAGAAGAATTCATGTTCAGCTAACTAAATAACTACTAGGGCCTTGGAATTCTCGTCCAAAGTCTCAAAAATTCCGTAACAATCTATTGGAGGGCCTTTTGCCAGTTACCTCGCTCGATTAGCAGCTCATCAGGACTCTTTCGTGTGTGCAGCGTCAGGTCGGGCTATCCCGAGTGTGCGCGGAGGAGAAATGCTATCGTATGATGCGCGATGTAGTCCGCTATATATTCCTGTCGTAGAAACAAGGCCATCCCAACTTCACAGGAGGTTCGCTGCGTTCTTCTCATCGGACAGGAGTTCGGACAGCGGTATTGCCTGTGTAGTTCGCCGTTTACGCCAAAGCAGCTCTGATAACACAAAAAGCAAGATGGAGGCACCTGATTGATGATGCAGACTTTTAACCGAATCACTAGTAGCTCAATACTCCAAGATGCTTGCTTTGAATCATGCAAGTGAAGCCCAGAATCATATCTGGTCATTCAAGCTGCTGGCCTCGTAGAAACAACGACTTGGTTGCGACATGGCTCAACATGAATAGGCTAGTCGAAATCCGAGAGTGACAGGACATATTTAACAGCGGAAGTTGTTTTTCATATCCGTCGAAGACCATGTGGATGTCCTCAAGCTCTTTTGGTGGCTCAAATCATCCTTTATGCAGCTAATGCTGGCCCTTGCTTTCTTTCAACGACATGCAAATGGGCTGCAACAAAAACGGAGCCTTTTTCCTGAACAAATGTCTAAACCAAGCATCTTCTTCTTCCCGCCCACAAAATGGGAGTGTGATCTGGCTAACCATGGCCAGTCACTGATGATCTATGGTTGTGTATTCATATACACTTAATACCCAGCCCAGACCCGTCACTTGGGCCGAATCAGCATGGCTAAGAGCAGTGTTATCCAGCCAGCGCCCGGCAATGCCAGCGGCTCTCGAGAATGCGATGAATGTCGCAACGGGCTGACTCCCGAGGAACAGGCGATAGAGAAGAAGTTGCGTCGGAGGATTGATCTACTGATCATGCCTACTATCATCTGTGTCTATCTGATGAACTACATCGATCGGTTTGTCTGTCTGCTCAAAACCCTACATTTGCCCCTTCTAGTTGTACAGTCTAACGAGTCGGTGAATAGCAATAATTATGCTGCGGCGCGACTACAAGGCCTCGAACGGGACCTAAAGCTGACTCCATCGCAGTATCAGACGGGCCTCTCCATTTTGTTTGTCAGCTATATCCTCATGCAGATCCCTTCTAACCTACTGCTCAACTACGTTGGTCGACCATCTTTATATCTGGGTTGCTCCACGATTGCATGGGGTCTTGTTTCTCTATCGACTAGTCTGGTTAAGAACTATCCACAGCTATTGCTTTGTCGCCTCCTTCTTGGGTTCGTGGGTATGTCGGGCGCCAACCCGGCGCAAGTCCTGTAGCTCCCGATCAAAAGAAAAAAAAAAAAAAAAACACTAACAGGCAACTTGATTCATTAGAAGCCCCTTTTTTTGCTGGTGTCTTGTTCTATCTCTCAAAATGGTACACGAAGAAGGAGCTCACTCTTCGCATGAGTATATTCTACTCTGGATCATTGCTTAGCGGCGCATTTGGAAATCTGATAGCAGCGGGCATCCTGAATGGATTATCCGGGAGTCACGGCCTTTCCGCATGGCAATGGCTCTACATCGTCGAAGGTGTTGTCACCGTCGCCATCGGATTGATCATCTGCGTGATCCTGCCAGACTTCCCAGACACCTGGAAGCTTTTAACACCCGAAATGAAACGAATCGCAAACCGACGGCTCGCAATCGAAGCCGCCGAAGCCGACGTTGACGCTGAAGGCAGCCTGAGCCAATTGACCGGCTTCAAGCTCGCCATGACCGATATAAAAACCTACCTGTTCGCCATAGCCTACATGTCAATCACCGGCGCCAGCGGGTTCCAATTCTTCTTTCCCACACTCACCGCGACCCTGGGCCACAATGAGACCATCTCCCTCCTCCTCGTCGCCCCTCCCTACCTATTCATGCTCGTCTGCAGCATATTCCACTCCCACATGTCCGATCGCATCGGAAACCGATTCTGGTTCTTCATCTACCCCATTCCCATCTCCATCATCGGATTCGTCATCTTCATGTCCACAAACACCTTTGGCCCGCGATACTTCTCCTTCTTCGTCATGAGCTTCGTCTTCACGATGATGTCCACCTGCTACTCTTGGATCGCGGGCGCCATCCCACGACCACCCGCCAAGAGAGCCACCGCGTACGCGTTTATCAACTCGGTGGGCAATTCGGCGAGTATATGGACGCCGTACACGTATCGGGATCGAGACTCGCCCCACTATCGGCCGGCGCTGGCGGTGTGTATTGCGCTGCAGGTGTTGGCGGGAGTAACGGCTGCAGCGCTGCGTTGGTATCTGATGGGCCAGAATCGTGAGCTGGAGCGGAAGGAGAACGAGGATGGAGGGTTGGTGGATGATGAGAGGATGGGGTTGATGCGTGCAGAGGTAGAGGTTGAGATGGAAGATGGTGGGCCGATGCAGTTGCCAAAGGGGTTTAGGTATATGATTTGAATTGAATTGTTTCCTGGCCAATGCCTACTGGAAGGTTCATAGCATCCACCGTTGTTTCCATGGAAAACCTGACTACATTCTCCACAGCTGCATCCACGGTTCGTTATTTTCAGGAACCCGCTTGAATCCAGACTTTTAGAATGTTTACCGACCTAGTAAGAACAGAATCGGCAAGTGAACCGAGAACTGTAGGATATTTTATACGATTTTTAACCAGCAGATTTTGGGCACAGGGCGAAAAATGATGAAAGAATGCAACTTCACCATAACTTTTGCCTATGCGTGTATGATATGACAATGCCATCAGAAGAATCAGAGTCAACGCATCATGGAACAGTAAAACCAAGACCACCGAAAATACAAGACCCAAAAGAAAAGAACATATTCAGCAATAGTCTCAAATGGGTTCTTGCAAATTGCCCACAAAGTTCCCCCTGAAATATGAAAACAAGCCTAGAAGGATAACACACATATCACAAAAATCCTTCACAGCTTGCTCCCATCCCGCACCTTCTGCCTCTCAACAAAATACTCCTTAACCCTTCCTCTCGCCACCTCCACAATCTCTGCATCTTCCACTGTTGCCGGGATATTTATCTTTTCATCAAACTTGCCCACAACTGCATTCTCAACCAACTCCCTCAACACTCTGCGAAGAGTTTTCCCGCTTCGAGTCTTGGGAATCATCCCCTGACCTTGAATGAACCCGCCGAGAGAGGCAATGGCACCGATTTGCTCGCGGACAAGAGAATTCACAGAAACAAAGAATTCCCTGGATGGAGCCGCGGGGAGCGATGTGGTGGATGGAGTGGTTTGGCGTAGGTGGACAAAAGCAAAGGGCATGTGGCCTTTGAGAGGATCAGGGATGCCTACAACGCATGCTTCGGCAATGGCAGGGTGAGAAAGGATGGCTTGTTCGATTGCACCTTCAGAGTCGGGGTTAGCATCATTGTTACGCCTCCCGTTAAAGAATGCCGCTAAGCAGGGGGAAAGGTGTAGTTAGTTAGCTTACCAGTGCTGAAGCGATGAGCAGCAACATTGATGATATCGTCGGATCTTGACATGACGTGGATATAACCAGACTCATCTATCATTCCTGCATCTCCTGTATCCATCCATTTGCCTTCAAATCGTTTTAAATACCCCTTGTAAAAGCGCTCATCGTCGTTATAGAGAGTTGTGAACCCCGTCGGCGCAAGAGGAAGAGCAAGGACAATGTTACCCATTGTGCCTCTCGGCACCTCCTTCCCTTCATCATCGACAGCGCGAATATCAAAACCCGGCATGGGTTTTCCAGCCGATCCCGGCTTCACTGGAAACGGTTTGTGCGATTGCTTGCTGTTGTGGTCTAGCCCGACCGTGCTCCTCAGAGCTAGCCCCGACATTGGTGATCCGGATTCAGACGTCCACCAGTTGTCCACGACCATCGAACCGGGCGAACCGTGTTTATCCAGCAAGTCCTGATAGGCACATACGATACTAGGCTCACTCCTCTCACCAGCCAGGAATATCCCTCTTAAATGTCTCAGACCACCACGCCTGCCCACTTCCTCGAACAGACGCGAGTCAGGGTCATCCTTGCGAATTGCACGGAGCGCGGTTGGTGCTGTGAATAGAACATTCACATTGTGTTCCTCAATTATCTTCCAAAAGACACCAGCATTGGGTGTTCCTATGGGTTTTCCTTCATAGAGGATTGTTGTTGCTCCTGCAAGAAGTGGTGCATAGAGAATGTATGAGTGACCGACAACCCAGCCAATGTCCGAGGAGCAGAAAATAACGTCACCCGGGCCCTTGATGTCAAATAAATATTTAATTGAAAGGTTAAGACCAACGGCATGTCCGCCGGCCTCTCGAACAACACCTTTTGGTAAACCAGTTGTACCTATGTAGCAACATGTTAAACTTTCACCATGCATGGGAAAAAGAAGAAGTCGAGAAAGAATTTTAGACTTACCACTGGTATAGATGAGATACAAGCTGTCATTGCTCTTAACAGGCACAGCCTGCGCTCTTACTCCCCTGTTTCGAGCACTCTTTACTATCCTCTGCCAGTTCCGCTGACCTTCCAATTTCTGCATTGGGGCCCACCGCAACTGGTCCCGCTGCCATACTATAACCTTGCTTGGCTTGAATGAGCTCTTCGCAATCGCACCTTCGACCAGCGGCTTGTAGTCAATTATGCCTTTGCTGCCTTCAACGCCGCACGAAGCGGTCATGATGGCACGCGGTTTCGATGCCTCGATGCGCTGTGCAAGAGAAGCAGCAGCGAATCCACCAAAGACCGCTGCATGGACTGCGCCTAGTCTTGCTATGGCAAGACAAGCATACAATGCCGCAGGAATCATCGGCACTAGTACAGCGGAAGGTACTCAGTTAGTTCGCCTCCTGCAAAAAAAAAAAAAAAAAAAAAAAATATTAAAAAAAAGGAATTGACCCGGTTTAGATGAATTGAAAAAAAAAAAAGACATACTATAGATCAGAACCACATCTCCCTTTTTCACTCCTTCCTCCCTCAAGGCCCCAGCCAGCACCTCGACTTCCTCCAGAAGCTGTCGATACGTGATCTTCTGCTTCGACCCTGTGACGGGCGACTCCCAGATGATGGCGACGTTATCTCCATTGCCATTGAGTACGTGCCTGTCGACGCAATTGTACGTAGTGGATATCTCGCCGTCAGGAAACCAGGACCAGTGTTCATGGCTGACGCCGCTCGGGAGTTGCTTCGTTGTTCGACGGAGACTTGTGGAAGGCTTCTTGTGCCAGTGCAGATGTTCCGCGTGGTGGCTCCAAAACGCCTCTGGGTCACGAAGGGAGAGAGAGTAAGTTTCATCTTGTGGATGGGACTCCATTGTCGTTTGAGAGGGCAGGAATCTGCCAACCACTATGATCTACCTAGTTATGGGCAACCAAGGGAAGTTGGGTGTTGGGGGCGATGGATGTTGGAAATTGGATGTTGGAATGTTGGCCGTTGTTATAGAAGGGTATCACAGTAACAGGAAGAAGCTTGGAGGTCCAGCAATAGGAAATTTTCAGCTCGGACTTTGCCGGTGGGAAAGGTTGAAGTAAGCAAAAGGGGGAGACTCTTAAGCACGGAGGTTTGCTGCCAACTGGGGTCGTTTGTCACACAAAAGCACCGGGGGTGGCCCTCATCAGGCACAAAACAGTGACGGTCAAAGTGATAGGTATGTAGGTAGTTACCGTTCAGAGCAAACCACCTTTTTGACAAGTGAGGGCAGAGAGTGAATGCAAAGTAACGGCACAGACCGGTTCGTCTAAAAACAACAGGATGACTTCAAGACTTGCAACTGCAACATCGAGGTGCTTGTCAGTTTTCACTTTCTAAAGACGTGGATCTTCAATATATATATATATAAAAAAATCCCACCCTCGGCAATTCCGTTTTATCGTCAGATCCAACACTTCAACCACCCAGGGAGCAAGAACCAATAATGCCTTGTCGAGAATAACTATTTACAGTCAAAACAAGCGTTTCGCGTTCTTCATCGCGGGTTTCCGCCTGGTTCTCATCAAGCTGGGCTCCCCCGGACAGAAGGGTTGATCCGCACCTAGAGTTAGTTATGACTCGACGTTCGGTGGTTCAAGCACGGAGGCCCAGTTAAAAAAAAAAAAAAAAAGCCGAATATCAAACCGTTTGGATGGGGTCCCCAAGCTATTTACAACACGCTTTTTCCCCATATTTCTTTCCTGCCGGAGGGATGGAAAGGCTGCCGAAAGCCAACCGGGTTTTGCTTGTTTGCTGATCGCGGAGAAACGGAAGAACCGCCAATATAACATGTTAACTAGGTCTGACGTAGATAGAGAGAAATTATGGCACAGACGGCCAGAAAGCTGATGACATATCTGCCTTTGCCATGAATGAGCAACTTTTTTTCTCCATCATGGTCCACACAATTCTTGTTCAGATATCTCCCTCAGCGAGAGCGAAAACTCTTTTGAGTTGACATCATTCTTTACGCAGGGAACGTGAAACAGCATGATCGGTATGATTGGAGATATCTGTGTGTATGTACATATGTACACCATAGATAGCGAAATAAGGGACAGAGATCAAGCGGACTACTGGATATTTGTAAATGTGTATGATGTAGCTACCAATCGCATGCGGGCAAATCTACCGCTGCTATCTTTGCAAATGCAGTGGGGAACGACCTAACAAAGGGAATTCAAAGAGCCTGATAATCCCAGAGGGTACATGCGTGGCCAAAAAACCATTGCCCTCGTATCCTAGGAAAGAAAATGCAAAACCAAACACTGCTCCAACCCTCTGCATCCTCTCTTGACCTGGGGAATCCCACAACAATTCTGGCGTGACATTGATTGTAGGCAAAAACAAATGGAGAGGTAAACTCTATCATAACTGGTATAGCAAAAGCCCATTCTGCCCCCGGAGTTCCGTACGGAAACAAAAAAAGGACACAGATGGAACAAGAACAACGAAATGAAGAACGATATACCTTACATACGCCTCAGCTAAGGTAAAAAAAAAGGAAGTATCGACCAAGGAGACCTAGCATAGAAAAAGAAAAGAATGCATCATTCGTATCCTAGAGTAGACCGGCCATCGTTTAATTGGATCATCGCGTTCCAGGAAGAACTGGAAAAGAAAAGGTGAGTATAACGGAAAATTGCTTCAAACCGCGCCGGAGTAAATGCAGGAAACCGTACTGAGACGAAATTGGGTGTGAATGAAGCAATGCGAATCAAGGTATCGTTAAGAGAGGTAAGGGAATTGATGTATTTTTGGTTGTAGAAGCAATGTGGAAAGAGAGAGGAGCGGGCATAAAAGGCGAGGAGAGTGGAAATCCAATTAAGGAGCTTTGTCGAGTTTCGACAATTCAAAGGATGCTGCACTTTATGCTGCTCCGAGTTTCCTTGCGGTTTGAACCGAAAGACCTCGTATATTTCGCGCTGGTGGGAGCACATGCCGCACCGTATGAGGTGCCTCGCCTGTCTAAGTGTCGGGTGGGGTGTTGCGAGTGCTCGAATTGTTGTTGTTGCTGCTGCTGCTGTTGTCGGAGCAATCGCACGACATCATAGAAGGCCTTTTCAACGTTGATGCAGTTTTTGGCTGACGCTTCAACAAATTCGCAGCCTAGTTCCCTTGCTAACGCGAGCCCCTCTTGCGATGAGACGGCCCGCTCAACTGCCTTGTCACACTTGTTGCCAACCAGCATGACAGGAACGGGCGCCGGGGGCCCTGAATTGGAGCCATTCATTTGGCTTGAGAGATATCCAGCGCCCGTGGGTGAGCCTGAATTCGTGGATTCCTTCACTAACTGGATTTGGTGGTAAAATTTTTGTACGTTGCTGAAGGAAGACCTGGAGGTGATGCTGTACACCAGCACAAAGCCCTTGCCGTCTCTAATCCACTGATCACGCAGCGAAGTATACTCCTCCTGTCCGGCTGTGTCCAGCACCTCCAACAAGCACAGTTGTTGATCGATCACAACCTGCTTTCGATACGAATCTTCGATGGTCGGATCGTATGTTTCAACGAAGTGATTCAAACACAACTGCTCTCCTGGTTAGCTTTGCTGCCCTCCGCACGGAGCACGCCAGCCAAGTCTTAGAATGATGCTAACCTGGATTGTAAGAGCTGTTTTCCCAACACCTCCGTCTCCCAACACGACCAACTTGTATCGCTTCATTTTGCCTGACATGGTCGGAACTGTGCTTTTACGCACTGTCGCGAGATGGATAGGGAAGGTTCGAAGAATTCGAGGGCCCGGTTGGTAACTGGGAAAATAGCTATATACTCCGGGTAGATAAAATGGAAGTCTCTCGACGAATTTGAGCGATTGAGCAGTGTTTGACGGCCCGTGGGAGAGCGATATGGACGATTATGGCCGAACTATCTTATATTGCTGTCAGAGATAAAAAAGCACCATATTGCAGAAGAAGCAAAGACGAAAGACTGATTCAAGAGCAAACGTGAGCGTAAAAAAAAAAAAGGAGAGGGGAAAGAAAAAAGAAAAGGCCATTTCCACCATGGTTGGTTGCGACTTGGGGAAGAGCAAGACCAGGTTTCTGGCGGGATGTATGCAGGTACCACGGAGCTGATCGAGTCCAAGCGATCAAGCCACGATAGCAAACACGGACCAGAAGGCTGCATACGCTGATCGATGCGATGGCGAAAGAGGGACTATGACAGCAAAGCAAACGACAGAAAACTTACCCTCGAAGCGTCACAAGCGAAAGAATAACCCAAGAAGGTCGCACACACACACACACGCACACACAGCAAGGGCAGCGGCCCTCACCAGACAAAGAGAGCGAGGACGATTCTTTTCGTCTGAATTTCGAACGAGTCGACAATTGGTGCGAAAGGGATGTTAAAAGAGAAAATGAGAGAGGGAGAGGGGGAAGAGAGTGAGAGAGAGAGAGAGAGGGAGAGAAGAGATAAAGAGGGTTTGGGGTAAGGGAGGGGGGTCGAATCGAAGGCGAGGAAGTCAAGCTGCGGTTTTGAAGTGGAGGAGGAGGAAGACGGGAGGCGTTCGAGATGAGCCGGGCTTTTCCCACTTCGGTGGCTGAACAGACCACACACACACTCACACACGTGAGAGAGAGAGAGGGAGGGAGAGAGGAGAGTCAAAAAGGCCCACGAAAGCCGGGTGGCGAACCTAGGAGCTGGGAAAGCAATCAATTAGTCTCAATACAGGTTGGGTTGGCTCTTTTTTTTTCTCTCTTTCTTTTTTTGATTCCCGGGGTTGACTCTGGCAGAATAAATGGATTTAGAGGCGGAGGGGTGTTTTCTGGACGAAAAAGGGTCAAAATGCTTGTTGACGGCAAATTGAAGTTCGGACCAAAAAGAACACAGAGAGAAAATTATGTATAGTGGGATCAACAACACCACCACCAGGGCACACCAGCTCGACTATCAGGTAGTTGTATAGTTATAGCAAGCGTACGGGAGTATATGTGCAGAAAACAAATACAGAAGCGGGGAGGAGTATCTTGTGCTCCGTTTTTTCCTTTTCTTTCTTTTTTTTTTTTTTTTGCACTCCCTCTCAACGATGTCTTTCTTGTTCGCTTGTCTGGGAACCCTTTGCTTGCGGTTGGGCCTGACTTCGGCCGCTTCGGAGGGGAGGGAGAAGAAAACCACGTGGGAGTGCGGGCTCACCTTGTTTCTTGTTTGCCTTCCTTCAAAGTGCGATGGCTGGATCGTGAAGATGCTGATTGTTTTTTACCACTGGATAATGATATATATAAAAAAAGAGACTAGTAATTGCTTTTTGCCGCAGATGAGATCGACATTGATCATAGAGAAGCAAGGCGTATTCCGAGAAGAGGGAAAATAAAAAGATAACGAAGCTTGAAGAAACAGGAGAATCTCTTCGAAGAGAGGGGTGGAAGATGGGAGACGAGCGATAAACCAGCGAATCCCTACCTAGGTACCTAGCAGCAAGTGCATAACTAACTATAACTACTCTCTCTCCATTGTCCAAGTCCCAGAGAGCGGGCTATCAAACAGCAGCACATATTTTGCCCAGAGTTGTGTACGGAGTACATGATATCCATACAAAAGAGAAGTCAATTGGAGGGGGGCGGGGGGGGCCCTTCTTCTCCACCAGCGGAGTTCTACACCCGTATCCATCCAGTTACACTGCGAGGGAAAGAAAAAAAAAAAAAATAAAAACTAGAAAAATAAAACATAAAGAAAGGGTTCGAACTCGGGGGAAGGGGGGGAGAGAAAATACGGCTTTCATGGGCTAAAGAGGGAAGAGACATGTGGGAAAGGAGGGTTTCTCTGCTTTTCTGCTCGGATTTATCAATTTTTGTATTAATGAACCTGATTGCCGGCTCCGATTGGCCCCGAGGGGGGCCTTGTAGGTCGTTAGCTACTCCGTTCGCTCGAGTACAGTTATCTGGCCAAGCGGGAAGCGAATCTCCTAGTTGAAACTTTCCCCATCTTCACTTTTTTTTTTGGGGGGGAGGGAGGGGGCGGAGAGCAGGATTGTGGACGTGGATTTGGGCCTCTCAGCAAAAGTCGATTCTAGCCTCTTTGGGTCTTTGCTCGATCCCACCACCACCACCCATCCCCCGTTTCCAAACACCGTTGTTGAAGGGGAGGGGAGGGAAGGGAAAAGGTTGAAACCCGTCCTCTAAAAGAACGTCTGGTTACTTGCATGTGCTCGAGTTTCACGGCCATTCCCGTAAATTCCAGGTCTGGTGGTGGAAGGGACGTTGGGGTTTTGTGGAAGGAAGGGAAAAAGAGCCTGGTGAAAGAAGGCGCGGGTAAAGGAAAGACTTCTCCCATTTCTTGCCGGCTTTGTGGACTGTGCTTTCTTTCTTAGATAGGTCTCTGGGCTGGCCTAGAGAACCGTTGACGGGCAGGAGAGCGTGTTAGTCAGCAGCCCAACATGTCCAGTTGGCCATTTGATTGGCTCTTGACGCTCCCCATGAGCCAATCAGAGCCAATCAGAGCCAATTGCTCCCCGTCGCATTTTCTCCACAAAAGCCAATAGGGAAGTTACCATCTTCCAGTTAACTAGTGCGGAACCGTTTCCTTTCGTTTTTCCTTTTTTTTTTCTTTACCGTTTTGTGCAAACCAACAACTCGCCCCCGTAACCAATTCCTGAGTGAACTAACTCAGTTATGTAATCCACCATCACCGCTCAACGCAAAGAATGCGGCTTCTCTGCTTTTCAATGCAGCATGCAATGCATGAGTGAATCACCCAAAAACAAGCCTGCCAAGGCGGTGGCCATGTTGGAGATCCTGCCCTTGGGAACTTTGCTTGTCCCCTCCATGCCGCCGTGTTGAGCGATATCCGTCGACCGTCAGTCAACTTTGTTTCCCTGAACAGACCTCAGCACCCCAACCCCGCCCCCCTTCCGAACCGATGCTCTCGAGTCCTGCCCTGCACACTTCACTGAACTCGAGGGAAGAAGGTGTGAGGCTTACAGCTGTCCCTGCATAGGTAGTTAACCATGTATGTCCCCGAGTTTGCCCCGTGACACGCATCTTAGCAGCAGCATCCTCTGATATATACGAAGAAGAAGGTTGTCAAAAAGCCTAATTGGGAAGATCATCTCTAGAAAGTTCTTCAATGTGATAACTATACCCCCCCGTGTCTGGAGTATGCTTTACACTAACTAACTGTACGGAGCAGGTAGTTATGTATATCAGGCATGCAAGCCTTCGGTAGTGAGGCAATGTTATCCACAGAGCCCGATGCCCTCCCTCCCTCAGCCAGCTTCCCCCGCAGTGGCAAAAAAAAAAAAAAAAAAAAAATTTTT
>LJPK01000160.1:0-52629 GCA_001430945.1 Amauroascus niger | reverse complement strand
GAGGCGGGGCGGGGGGGGGCGGGGGGGGGGGGGGGGGGGGGCAAGAGGATGTTGAAGCGCAATGGATAACTGGATACTGGCCAATCAATTAATATGAAACACCACAATACAGGAGAATGGAACAATCCCGAAACATTTTTGCTACCTACGCCAAAAAGCGCTTTGTGTTTTAGGGCAACGCGTCCATCCCTTCACTCGGGATTGGGAGGACGACGATGGAGACTGGTCGTTCTGGTATAGGGCTTATCTCCGCTGATCGTTATGGAGCGAGCGCACATGAAACGCTGCTTTCTCTCTTCAAGGGCCCCAACAGCACGCTGTGATATGTCGTTTCTTGGAAGGAAAACAAGGAATTGAGCAAGGAATTGATATTGGGAACTTTTACGTTTCTGGAGTCCAATTCCGGGGGAAAACGTTTGGAAACTGCCTTTTGGGAATGTGATGGATCAGCATCCGATTTCGCCCTGTTTGGACGGAAAGGTTTTTGTTGCCAAGGCGCCATATTTTAACTCGCAGCGCGTCGCATGTGCATGCCGACGAGCGGAGAAATTTATATTTTACATAACACAGCTCCGGTAGGGAGCCTATCTCGAGACTTCCCCCTTTTTTGAATATAAGTATAAATATCACCTCCCATGTTGCAGGTCCATCCTCCAGAGCATACGCAACCAATCCCTGAGATATTTTCAGAGTTGCAGTGCCCCCCTATGAATCTTTCTAGGGGGTTTTAACTAGTTGAATGCCTTATGGATGCAACTACTCCGTACCGTACAGTAGTTACAGCAGGGGTTGAGGTCCCTAAGGTATGGGGTTGCGTATTTGTCAAAACGCCCTAGTAACTATCTATGGTCCAAAAAAGCAACAGCGGGCCCACCTCGTCGTGAAGCCAGCACGACCAGCAGGCGAGAAAAGCAGGTGAAATGAGACTATCCAGTCTAAGGGGGGGGAATCGTGCTAGATCTCGCTTTTAGTCCGGGGAGCAAGGACGCGACTACCGATTTCCCGGTTTCGCTGGCGTAAAGCTAGGTATGTAACTACTCTCCGTAGTCACCTAACAGTTTAAACGGAGTGGGTTTTTTTGTGGTTTTTTTTTTACCAGACAGTATCCCTTTTTTTTTTTTTACGTTGCCATTACGGCTGGCAGGCATGGCATGCTGTGGCCCTAATATCAAAACGTGCCGTATTCGCTGGATTGTTCCTTGCCGGGCGAATAGTATGCACATACTGCACAAAAGCGAAAATCGCCGTTCTCTCTCAAATGCGATTGTTGTTGGGGGAACACCAGTGCCAGCAATTGATTGACTGGTTCAGGACTCGGGTGAGCTGCGCTATGAAACCCTGGGTCCAGCCCCCGTCCATACTTCCGGGCCGCCAGAAAAGCATGTGTTTAATATTGGTCGTCGAAGTCGATCGCTGGTCAACTATGTATCATTACGGTACTGGACGGGCCCTTCTCTCAAAAAGGGAGTGGTCAGACTCGTCACTCCAGGCCCCCCGTTAGTCAGTTATCGGCGGGGTAGCTAGTTATAAAGCATGACCAACTGAGCCTGCCTGAAGCCGCAGTTTGGTGGAGTTTAATAACGCACACCCTTTGTCCCTACGGCTTAATCTTACGAAAGACACGGGCCTTTCAGCCCCCGGAACTAGCTTGAACACACCGAATGAGGACACAGAAAAAAAAACAAAGAGGGGAGAAGAAGCAACGTCAAAGCTTCTGCTCCCACAGCAAGCTTTGGCTCGCCCGTTTTCTGAGAACAAGAGAAACCTCCCCATCGTACACCACCACTCCCAAATGTTCTTGCAGTGCTAGAGAGAAGCCCTGGCAGGAAGAGTGAATGATGGACTGGTACTATCACTGTCAGGAGGAATGAGCATTCTTTTTTTTTTCAGCGGGTTCTGCTTTTATAAAACGTCAGCTTGCTAAGGTTTGGCTCCATCAAGCTCATCAAACCCCCCCCCTGGCCTGGCGAAAAACCACCATTTTGCCTGGATGGAACGACGGTTTTACACCGGCACAAAACCTGCTGCCCATTCTCAATTGATTTTAAATCGCAAAGAGGGGGGATTTTACACAATTTTGAAATCAGCGCACGGGTAAGTTTCAACGCTTGAGGGTTGTTTCTTTTTCACGTTTCTTGTTGGCCTCCGTCATCCCTGTCTTCGATATGCATAGTGCCGTTCCCTTATGCCCTGATCTCGTCAACAGCTTGTGTGCGTCTCGAAGCTGCTCAAGCTAACGAGGGGGGGCTAATGGCTCTCATTGTTCCTACATTGCGTTTTTACTCTCCAACCAAGAACTCGCCACTCTCTCTCTCTCTCTTTTGAATTATTTGAGTCGCGTCTTGTGACCTCCCCTTCTTGCAACTCATGGTGCTGCTTTGTCGCGATATGCTAATCTCAATCTCGTTCAATAGACGCCGAGTTTGATTGTCTCCCGTCGTAACACGCAGGGGTATTTTTACTTTTCATACTTTGTTCCCATGCTAGACCTCCTGAATGCGCTCGTCGGCTAGACTCGTTTGGCTTTTCTACACCAATTGCTCCGATTCCAGGACCTTTGGCTCCTGAACACGAATTTTCACGTTTCTTAACATCGAATGATTGGAGAAGTTGTATCGCATATACACAAGTCATTTCAAGGTATCTCTTCTAGACGTCGCGGAGTACACCAGGTTAAACAAGGTCTTTGTTTTCCAATTCGCTTTGACTGGCCCATAGAAAAACTGCGTTCCGATTCTCTGCCCTGTTGCCTTGACGATCGTTTATGTGACATTTTATCTGGTATAAAATAAACGGATGATGTATTGATCTTCATATCAACGCAAAATGGCTACCGACTGGGAAAACGAGCGTGACTACTTCACGCAGGACCAGTCCAGCCCATCCGGATCCTTCTACAAAACTCCGCCAGCATCGATTTCTCGGCATTCACTGCATCGACGAGACTCGTCGCCCGGTCCGTCTTCGTCGCCGGTTCCATTTCTAGCAGGTTCTCGTAGGGATATAGAATCGCGAAATAATGTCCATCTTGCAAAAGATGCAAACATTTCTCCCCTAGACCCTCGCAGATTCACACCGACTTTACATGCCTCACTTGTATCGGAAATATTATCGTTGCGTCGTGACCTGGAAGGGAAAACAAAGGAGATTGACACACTCGAGTCAAGTCTCGAGAATTCAAGAACAGAAGCGGAATCTCTCGAAGAACTTGTTTCCAAGAATGCCCAGGAGACTCGGTCACTCAAACGGCAGCTGCAGCTGTTGGAGGGCGGTTCCAACTCTGCAATAACGGAGTTGGCAACGGAGAGGGATGAAGCTTTGGAAAACATAGCTGATGTTCGAAAGAGACTTGAAGTGTCACTGAAAAAAGTGCGGACTCAAGAAGAGAATATTGAACAAACCCAGAATCTATGGAACCAGGATAAGCAGAAGTGGGATGAAGAGCGCCGGAACCTTGAGAGAAAGGTTCACGTAGTCGAAGGGCGGTTGAAGCTCGTTCTCAGCGAAATCGCTGCCGCGGAGGCTTTAAACACAAACCCTATAGCGAATGAGGGAGAACCAGATGACCACGGACGAGATGGAGTTATCACTCGAGCCAACGATGCCACGAGTGTCAGGTGTGATAGCGCAGAAAGGCGCAGAAGAAGCACTGCAAGTATTGGTAACGAATGCGACGTCCGAAATTTCAGATACTCAATGATGAGTCAAATCAATGGCCGCGCGTCAAGAGCTGGAGCGCTCAACCTTGCGGATGAACTCGCATTCGACGAAGAGGAAGAGGGCTATACAGAAGATGAGCGCCCAGAATCGCGTGACACTCTTTCTGAAGCAAATTATATGCCGAATCAGTCCCATCCATTGGACTTGAAAGCCCGAAGAATTCTAGGTCTATCTTTCGACGGCCCAGAGAGACTCGTGCAGAGATCCTTGGAAATGAACAACATTGTGGACGATGACGCCAAAACAATATTGAACCAACCTAGATTCGAATATAAGGATATGGGCATTCAGTATACTCCGCCCCCATCTCCCCAGCTTATTCCTGCTGAAGGTTCCCTTGACTTCCAATCTTGTGGCACACAAACCGTCGAAGAAAGCGGGTCAATCCAAGAGACCGCACACGAAACAGTAGATCAGAGCACAACCACAACACCTGTGGTGATGACGTCGTCTTCTTGCCAGACGACGGATAAACTTCTCGAGGGGGTAGAGAACAAGGATCGAATGGAAACTGAAACGCCCGGACATAACGTTTCAGACACGCTAGTAACGACGTCTTCTGCCACTCAAACCGATGATATAAAAACCGAAGAGGTTCTGCAGCACCATGTACAGATGCTTATCCCGATGATCGCTGTCCACCCTCCTGGGTCGAATCCTCCGTCCCCAAGGAGCAGTGTAGTACTTCCCCCACAAACAAAAAGTGCTGCATCTCAAACCGATTCGCAGTTGCTCACAACGACCTGTTCTTCTGCTATGCAAACGGAAGAAATTCGAGTGGATAAACGGTCGTTAAGCCTGGCAACTCGTCTGCTACCATCAGCAATGCCAGATAAACCCCTCAGCCCTGATGAGCTTTCATCCAGCCTACCTGTATCTCCCTACTTCCCTCCACCTCCGAAATCACCCAGAAGGAAGCTTCGTAATCCTCCCCCAGTTGAGAGCCCCCCCAGACTTGCCAAGGGAAAACATCTCGAAACATATCAAGCCTACCCAGGCAATAATGACAACGGTCCCCTCACTGAAGATGAAACTTCCGACATACGTCGGCCGTTCAGATCTAGCAGTCTTTTCGCTGGGTTTGGTGACATGAGTGATGAAGAGCCACAGCAAAAGCGGCAAAATCCATTCGATGACGATGAATTTTTAAACCGGCCGATGGCGTCGTACACATTGCGATCCGGAAAACTGGTTTCTAGAAATACACCTTCCATCCTTGACGACAATCCAAAGCAGCGGCATGACGAGCAATATTCTCCCAAAGAATCTCTTGATAAAGAAGTGAAACTCCATCGTTCCGCCGCACGACGAAAGTCGAATGCAAATCGACCCACGAGAGTTCAATTAAAATCAACGCCGACTTTCAAGGAACCAGATATCCGGCGTACTGCGATGATCTCCAGCTCCGCGGCTGCACATCAATCGTATCGTCCACGGAGTCCCAGTGCCCCCAGCATCAGTAGCCCAAAGACTCACAACCCCATTTTACCCCCATTTCCTGTGCCAGTACGTTTTAGCTCCCGAAAGCCACGTGGTGGCAGTGAAGGAGCGCAGAGTCCGACTCCGCACAGAAATGGAAATATGTCTGAGCACATAGGAGATGGCTTCCTTCGAAAGTCTCGATCAGCCGCTGTTGTTACTCGAACACAACTCAATGGTCACCAATCTCCTCCAGCTCTTTCAACCTCGTCGGTTGCTCCGGATAGTCCGCAATATCCACCCATGCCTCTTGATGAGATTACAGCTCCTCGAAACAAGCGAGGCTTGCAGAAGCGCACCCCTCGTCAGCCATCCTCAAGCGCGCCTTCTCAGTCTGGAGGTGATTCAGCCGTGCAACCGACCAGCGTTGTTGATGCTATTGCACAGACCATGGTAGGCGGGTGGATGTGGAAATACGTGCGTAGAAGAAAGTCATTCGGTATGACAGACACTTCAAAAGATGGTTGGGATGCAGGAAAGAGCCCGGAGGAGGCAGCGGCAGCTGCTGCGAATACAGGCGTTAGGCATAAAAGGTGGGTGTGGTTGGCTCCATATGAGCGTGCCATCATGTGGAGCAGCAAGCAACCCACAAGCGGTCCGGCGTTGTTGGGCAAGAGTGGAAGAAAATGTGAGTTTCCCTCTATTTAACTGGTCGGCAAATTTCGAGGTATTTTGTTCCTAGTACTGACTTTTCAAAAGTAATAATCCAATCGGTCCTTGATGTTAAGGATGAAAACCCATTGCCCAAAGGCGCCAGTCCGCAAAACCAGTTTAATCGTTCCATATTAATTTTAACACCCCAAAGAGCGTTGAAATTCACCGCGATGACACTAGAGCTCCATTTTGTTTGGCTGACCGCTCTTTCGTTCCTAAGCCATTCTTCTATGGCAATGACCGACCTTGCAGCATTACCTCCGATTCCACAGGAAGAACAAACGCCGCGTCAGCCCGCTGCAACCCTTCGACGCAATCCAATTCGTGATTCCATTAAGGTAGCGAAAAGTAAACAC
Source organism: Amauroascus niger (assembly GCA_001430945.1). Classification (NCBI taxonomy): domain Eukaryota; kingdom Fungi; phylum Ascomycota; class Eurotiomycetes; order Onygenales; family Onygenaceae; genus Amauroascus; species Amauroascus niger. Next base: position 46,420 of record LJPK01000160.1, on the reverse strand, counting down.
CGTTCGAACGGCAAATCTAAGGGAGCATTCACAGTCCAGCAAGCAGCTGTACCTGAAGTTCCACACATTGAAGGTTACGGCGATGAGCCCACTGGCGATGCAGCCGATCCTCCATACGTCCCAAGATTTTCATCCCATACCAGGAAACGAAGTAACACTGCACCGCGACCCATGCCTGGTGCATTCCGAAGCTTTTCCAATCACACGACGGCGCCGTCCACATACAGTGCCACAACGGCTGGATCATCAGATATACAGTCTCCTTCGTCAATAGGCCCTCCAGGTCTCCGTAGCGGTCAAAGTAGTTTTAGCCATCGAACATCTGAAGCCAGTGGACCAGTCAGTACCGGAATACCAAATTTTTTCGACGCTGTTGGCACGATGAGAATGGAAGCATTTGTCGACAAACCCGAACTTTCTCGTCAGCGAGGCTATCGGAACAGACACAGCGGAAAAAAGAGGAGCCCTGGGTATTGGCCACAAAGTCCGGACACCGACTTCCCTCGCTCAGAAGAGGGTAGCGACATATTCTTCCGCAATGACGACCCTTTCAGAGGATTCTAATATTTGTTATTCGATATAAAATGCTTCTCCAGAAAAGCTTTTTTGAATTGTTCGTTGATTTGCGTTCGCGCGCATCAGACCTTGTAGTAGATTGAACATCGGGTTCCGGAGTTGCCTGCCCTTTCTCTGTTTCTCTCTTTTTTTTTTCATACCGAAATATTGTTTGAAACCTTGGGGATCTTGTGCCATTTGTGAATCATTTTGATTGGAGGATATATCCTTTTGTTGCTGTTGGTCTTTCTCCAGATCACGGGATTATCGGTTCCTGTACGCGAATTTTTGATGTTCACCATCTGAGCTGGTTTGGCTCAGTTCTATTCTCGTTCGTTTCAGTCCGTGAGAGATTCGACTGTATACTATGCAGAGATTTGACATGAAAAGAATTGGGCGGATATGCGCTTTTTCAAAGGGCCAGATCTGGGTTTTGGCATATTGGGGCTGCTGTTTGGGGTATATATATCTATTTTGGGACGCTCTGCGCTTTTTGCTAAATGCGAGGCCGGTACTGATTGCATCAGGGGCGTTGCAAACAGTGTCTTTGCATCTGGGGACATGTTGGTTCTCAGTCCTCCACCGGGTTCTAGGATTACACAATTGATTACAAGTAGATTAGGTTATGTGTGGTTGGCTTTTGAATGAACAGTATTGGACAAACAACGATTTAAGCAAAGCTATCCTCTCATTAGTTATTTTGAGCGAGCCTTTTGGGGATCTGCGTTTGCATCAATGTTGGATGAATGTACTCCGTAAAATGAACTGTTTGCAGTTGCGCATCGTTTTTTTGGTTTGGAATCGCGCCTCTGTTTCAAGTCCAGCAAGGAACAACAACGATGCGTCTAGGCACGGGTAGCTCCAACTGCTTTCGCGATATGCTCGTTCAAGGGATACGGTTCCTCGACCGGCATCAACCCCTGTGCCTCATCAATCTTCCCAGCAGCAACCAACTGCCCCATTTTGGTCATCAAATCCGTAACATCGTCAATCGACACGATCCACTCGTCCACATACCGATCCACCGCCTCCCCGCTCAACCCGATCTGTACGGATCTGTATGACAGCGGACTGAACCCAAAATCCCGCTCCGGATCCCACTGTACTCGGATACAAGTATTCCGTTTCCTCTCCTCGGACGCTTGTTTGTCCCCGTAGAGCGTTCCATCGTGGGAGTTCACGAAGCTGTTGAGCAGGGCCCATTCGAACCCTTCGCGGGATATCTGGATGGCGAGGATACGTTCCTGGTTCGGTTTCGACGCCCATCCGGAGCGGTAGGCCATCCAGAGGAATGACGGTTTGATCCATGTCATGCGCGTGCGTTTGAATGGTGGGACGAACTTTCCGGCGCGGAGGGCCGGGGATGCGATCTCGGCAGGGTACGCTTGGTAGACGGTTATGGTGTTGGTGGTGAATTTTGCGCGAATGGCGTGGTACGGCTGTTGGGGGGGCATGGTTCGGTTTCGACGCCCATCCGGAGCGGTAGGCCATCCAGAGGAATGACGGTTTGATCCATGTCATGCGCGTGCGTTTGAATGGTGGGACGAACTTTCCGGCGCGGAGGGCCGGGGATGCGATCTCGGCAGGGTACGCTTGGTAGACGGTTATGGTGTTGGTGGTGAATTTTGCGCGAATGGCGTGGTACGGCTGTTGGGTGGACATTTTTTTTTTTTTCGATTATTTTTGGAACGTTTTACTTTGTTATTTCCTTTGTGATCCTAGAAAGAGCTGGTTTCGTGCTCTCGAGATGCAGTTAAATCATACGATCATGCCTTTGGTATGAGTCACATTTGCAAAAGCACCTCGTTAGGCAACACAGGAGCCAAGAGGATCTATTTCTCTATTGGTGGCGTTTGGGGTGGTCTGCGGCATCGTGATGAAAAAAGGCAGACCCAGGTCATTGAAACAAAATAGAGCTCAAAGAAGACCACGATTTGAAAGACATTCACAAAGAAGAAATGTTTTATCTACAAATGGTATAGGTAAATAACAGGGTGGAAATCGCAGCTGTAAACGAGAAAGTCGCTGGAGGCAATGCATTGAAGAGGCATTAGTTATCCTCTTCGTATATTCCGATCAAAATATCGACCATCTGGCCTTTCCGGATGGCATCGACAGATCCGTATCATTTTCCAACAAAGGGTCCCTCAGCCCCCCTCGGACACGCCGATTTCCCGTTCCATTGGCTTGCGGCGTATTGCGACGCGATGTTTTTAACTTATAATTTAGCGACCTCCTTGACCTCTCCGATCTTCAGTTTGGCACCGTACTTCTTCAACACCGATTCATTATGATACTATCCAACCAAACGCCCCGTTAGCTACTGCTGCTTCATACGATCTTCCACAACATCACCAGGACCCAAGGAGTCGGGTAGGACAAACCTTCCAGAACTGTTTTGAAGCATCCCTGCCAGCGACACGCTTCAGGATCTTCGCACCGCCGGGATGTTCATCGATAAAGTTGGTGATATCGTACACGCCAGAGTCGACAATGATGTACATGCCATTGTCGGCGGTCTTGTGCTCGGCGACCTCAGCGGGTGAGAATGTTTTCGACATTGTCTCGTTTTTGTTTGTGAGGGCGGTAGGGGAAAGATGTAGTTTGTGATTCCCAGGCTTTCAGAATGTCCTTTGCTTCGAGTGTGTTCACGGGCAGATTCTCGAGATTGGAATCCTCCAACGTAAGCGGTGACGAAAGGACGGGTATCGTAAATGATTTGGTTGAAAGAGAAAATAGAAATGTGTTTGAATAGAATGCCCTTCTGACAATATAGAATACGTTTGGTTTGCTTGAGAGATAGAATATCTCCTCACGGTTTCGATGGCCTTTCACGTCTTTTTGAGCCGAGACTTTCCAACCTTTAAGTCTCTTCGCCGAACCGAGGTTTAACACGGAACCCGGGGGAGGCTCACGTGAGCAGGTCCACCAATCACGAATTTTCTATTGCTACACCATTCTCTAGCTTCCTATTGGCCGAGAATTACTTGCAAAACACCTACTGCGGGTAACTATAAACCCAGCTTGGATTTTCATCTCTGAGCAACTTGCACGAAAGATCGATTCAATGGCATTAGTAGGTGTACAAGCATATGGCTAACGTTTTCACATTTATCATATTTTGCTTTTTTCCCCTGTGGCCCCCTTGCCCTTGTGAACCTTCTTATCCAGACCCAAGGTTTCCAAATCTTTCTGCTTGTGGTAATGCGGCGCCACCTCAACAAGCCAATCTGGCTGCAAAGGCATATTGCTTCGCATGTATTCTTTGCTTGTAAGAACCAGTTCGTGATAGATGACCCATTTCGGGTTGACTTCAAACAGAGTACTAGACGGATGCAGGTACACAGTCTGCCCATTTTTGACCGTCCGGTAGCTGTCTCCACCTCGTTGCAGGCGTGCTGCATTGGGAAAGAAACCTGCCGTGATCGCCTTCTGAATGGGTACGAGATTGTTGGCGCCAATCGTGCTGATGGTAACTTCAACACGATCGCATAATTTGGCAAGCTGATCTCGCACGTCGCGAGCGTGCGTCAAACTTCGTTGCTGGAGGAAGTTTTCTCTTGCCCAGACATAACTAAAGTCAGAATCGACCCACTGATTCCAAATATTTAGAAGTGACAAGTGGTCTCCGCCATCCTTTACTGTGAAACGGGCTCGAGCACTATCTGCATGTATCTTTTTATCCTTGGGTCTGTAAAACAGAGCGCTCGCCTCGCCGAGCATGGCAATAATCGACAAAATCTCTTCGACACATCCGTACTTATCAGCCGCAAGAATTGCCTTGGCCAGCATTGGGTCGGTAGGGAACTCTGCCATCTGTCTGCCGACTTTGGTGAGCTCTCCGTGATCATTCAGAGCCCCAAGTGCGTATAGCTGTTCAAGCGCACGGATCAGAGTTTCAGCCGGAGGGGGGTCCATAAAATCGAAATCAAGGAGGTCGTCAATCCCAAGAGATTTCAGAGTCAAAACCACACTACTTAGATTGCTGCGCTGTATCTCTGGTGTAGAGTTTGCTTCGAGTTCGTTATGGTAAGCCCATTTTGTGTAGAGCCGGAAACATTTACCGGGTCCAACACGACCTGCTCGACCTGCTCTTTGGCCCGCAGATGCCCGAGAACATGGTGTGACGACTAAGCTTTCCATTCCGGTGCGAGGATTGAAGACATTTTCTTTAACAAAGCCGGGGTCTATGACGTACACGATTCCATCGATAGTCAAACTGGTCTCAGCAATATTCGTTGCCAAAACCACTTTTCTCGCACCGGGAGGAGTAGGCTCAAAAATTTTCGTCTGCAATTCTGAAGGTAAGTTGGCATAGATGGGACAGATCAACATTTCAGGTATCTTCCCTCCTAGCTTCCTCGCGGTTTCCTGGAGATTCTGTTCTGCAGCTTCTATCTCTTCTTGGCCAGTCAAGAACACCAGAATATCGCCCTGGCCCTGGGTTATATGAATTTGGAACACAGTCGTAATGGCTGCCGCGAGGTAGTTGGCTTCTGGTTGGGATGTATAATGGATGTCGACAGGGTACCTGCGACCGGGAATGTTGAAAATGGGTGCATCATCGAAATATTTTTGAAACTTTTGCGCATCGATAGTGGCCGAAGATATCAGCAACTTGAGATCTGGTCTTGCCTGTGCGATATCTTTGAGCAGACCGCAAGCGATATCGGTTGGTACAGTCCGTTCATGCGCTTCGTCAATCATCAACGCAGAGTACTGACCAAGATCGGGCTCAGTCAATAGTTCTCTCAAGAGCATGCCGTCTGTCATGTATTTCAAGATTGTTTTGTCACTTGTAGCATCTTCAAAACGAATTGCGTAACCGACTTCATTTCCCACCTTCACTCCCATTTCTTCCGCGACACGCGATGCGACACTCATGGCGGCTACTCGACGAGGCTGCGTACATCCAATCTTCAAGCCATCTTTTGTATATCCAGCTTCATGAAGATACTGGGGAATCTGCGTTGTCTTTCCGCTTCCCGTTTCTCCGACAATAATAATGATCTGGTGGTCAGCGACCGCTTGTAATAACTGGTCGCGGAACTGATATATCGGCAAGCTTTTGCGCGTTTCTTCAATTGAAGCTGCTTTCTTTTCAGCTGCGTCTATTTGCTGCGCCAGTAATTGTTGTTCCTTTGTCAGAGGTTTACGATCGCCTTCTAATTTCGAGTCCATGATGAAATTAATCTTTTGGGCGTCGTCAAACACATACTCATAGTCTCCCTCATCGACAAATTCCGCTCTGGAGATCTGCGCCTTTGCTTTCGCAGTCTGCTCATTCTCCCACTCTTCATGTTCTGTGATGAACCGCTCCTGTCCGCGTTCATCTCTGTCAACGTATCGTTTGTAGAGTGCTTCTTCTTTACGTTTTCGGTCTATCTTTCCTTTCTCCGTGATGTAATCCTCTGGTAATATATAACCATCCCGATGATCATCTATGCGAAGTCTCTCCTCTGCAAGCCGGAGAACCTCGCGATTCTTTGCAAATTCCTCTTTTTCACGTCGGGTCAAAGTGGGGTTCTCCCTCAATTCAGCAGTTTCTTCAGCGACCTGTTTGCGCAGGAGCGCTAGCCTTTCCGCTTCACGCTTCTTAAGATATTCCTGGCGTGAGCGAAGCCTCAGATCGGGCATTGCGGCTTCTCTCGCTGCGGCATCTTCAGCCAGAGCCCGCCTTCGTGCTACCTCACTATCCTTTGTAGATGACCGGTCTTCCACCATCCTTTTCGATTTTTGCTCGTCCTTCTTCGCAAGTCGTTTGGAAAATTCATCCCGCTCCCTAAGGTCACGCTGTCGTGCCCTCTCCCGTTTCGTTACCTCATCACCACCAGAACTAACGGATGGTGTTGAAGCCGAGCGGTCCCGCCGCCTTGGGGATCTTTCAACAGAATCTTCAGCGATATCCTGCGTTTGTAACTCATCTTCCGGGATCTCTTCATCTCCCCAACGATCCTCAAAATCCTTGTCATCGATCCGGCGTAATTTCCTCGAACGATGGCGATCCGACATTTCTGCGTCTCGGTCCCTCTTTCTCTTTTCCTCTTTGTCGCTACGCGTCCTGCTATCGCCATTACGTTCGGATCTTTCTTTGCGCCTTGGTTTCTCCATGCCAATGGTTGGTCCTAAGCCTGGTTGACTGTCCGCCTCGTCTTCCATTTCAACTAGCCTATACCTCTGTTTTGCAGCATTCTCAGGTTTTTTGGGCCTTTGCGGTTTTTCAGCACCGCTTTTATTCCCATTCCGCGACCATAGTTCAGAAACGAATGTTTCTATATCGCCCCGATCGGAGTCCAGGAAAGGTTCGAGCTTTTCCTGTAGCGAATTTGGTGACTTTGCGGAGGATGCCGTGGCGAGGACGAAATCGATGACGGTGGGATCAGAGGCGCCCGTGAGACGTAGAAGAGAATCGGATACATATGTTCTGATGTCCATGATGATTCAAGCTTGGGTGTTGGATTGATCATTCGTTGGGGGCTCGTTCAAAGGAGGAAGGGCGGAGAGGAGAAGCTTGAGGTAACGGAGCCCGTCGTGAAAGGAAGAGAGAAATCCGCGCTCAAGAGAAGCTTTCTTGCGAAAAGAGCTGGCGTATGCCCCGGCGCCGCTGAACGGTTGTCAAAAAACACGAATAAAGAGGACGGCGGAGGTCGCTGCTGGTCGGCGAAAATGCCAAGCTCTCCGCCATAAACCAAGTCACGTGAGTTTATGGCTCGGCGAGACGAGAAGAGCGAATTTGATTCCCATTCAGTCCTCAGGGGTTTTGATTTTTTTATTCGTTTCTTAAATATGAACCGGAAAGAAGGGTCTGCTTGATTGGATTGCATGTCATGGATTGAATTAGTGGTCATATTATTGTACAGTCGAGATTGCAAAATCAAGATATGGTAGGCAAGTCTCGTTTTAGAGAAGCTGAGGAATTTCTGCCCCTTAAAAGATATAAAACTGTGATACAGCGCAAAGGAAATTCGTGCCCGCAGGGATGACAAGAGGTCAGATATGCAATAAGGAAATGCAATGAAAAAGAGTATCAGGAAAGAGAAGCTAAAACCTATTTCAGTTCAAGAGCGCCAGAGAATGAGCGGCCAAGCCGATGCAAACACAGCAAAGGTAATAATCATCTTAAGAAGACATGATATTGAAGGTAGAATGCCGAAGAAAACTTTTCGGATGCATGTCGCGCATTAAATGCAAATGTAGAGAAAAGGAAACTCATTAAATAGTTTAGTCGTGGTCGAATCCGCTCTGTATGCCACGGCGCTTGATAAGAAGAAATGCCCAAGTCCATTTCTAGAAATCCCGTAAAAAGAGTCCCAAATAATTTCAAAACCGCAGAGGTATCCGGAAAAATGTACAGTCGAAGTTCACGAATGCCCCCCAATAACCATAGATTGTGCAAATACTTTATGCAAAGAACGCTGCCAAAGAGCTAAATGGACGTTTAAACATCGATCATTTCGGCATCCTCAACGAGAACTTCATCAGCTGGACCCCAATTTCCCTCGTATATGGTAGCGCCAGCCCGGCGGCGACGCTCAGTCCATTGGACACCGAAAGATTGGATAACCTCCTCAGCCACAGGCCGATCAGTTGGATCAGGAGATATCATCCACCGAACAATTTTATCAAGAGCTCCATCATGGTTGGGGTCGATCATGAAGTCTGGAGGTTCCGCAAGTTCACCGCTGCGAGTTGGCATTAGATTAGGACGGTTATGCATTAGCTTTTGTTCACCCGAAAGCATGGCAAGAGTTAAGGGCTCTTCCGACGAACAAAAATCATCGAATGAACAGCTGTTTGGCAATGGGTTGCCTGAAGCATCGCGCATAATGCTGGTTTCGGAACTCCAGGTTAAGCTGAGAACGTCACTCATATCACCGTTTCGAAGCTTTTGCCAGGATACTCCATTATCAGGTAGCTCCACATTGCCACCAATCTCAAACATAATGAGCCCGAGTGCAAAGATATCCGCTGGCTTATCATATCGCCCCATGAGAATTTCAGGCCCAATATATTCGCGGTCACCTTCACCTTCAATACCTTCGGGGGCCGGCCAGCAAGTTGCCATACCAAAGTCTGCAATTTTCAGAACTCCTTCGAAAGTGATTAAAATATTCGCGGGTTTTAGGTCCAAATGAATGAACCCTGAATCGTGTATACACTTTAGGCCCTGTAGAAATGTTAGCGGCAGTTTAGCTTCTTCGTCGTGGCGCTGATGCTTACGTGTGATAGTTCCAAGAGGATTTTCCAGATACGAAAATCATCCAGTCTTGCTTTAAGTCCCACTTGCGAAAGGAAAACATCAAGGCTGCCCTCCTCGCAAAATTCCGTTTGAATATAAAGATGGTTATTATGTTCCCAGCTGTCGACAAAGGAGATAATGTGGTCAGAATTTGCCAGGGCTTTCAGTATCAAGACTTCCACGTGTCGACGTTCGCGATCCATAACTCCCGCAAAAGGATGTTTTGATTTCTTTACAGCCCATAATCTTTGCGGAAGAGTCGCTTTCCTCAAAGACCCGGATATATTCGCCTGGAAAGGAGTCGTTGAGTGGCGTTCTGCCACGCAGTACACCTGGGAGAATTCACCAGTGCCTATAAGTTCAACTTTTTCGAAACGTGAAGTTAAACAAGGATCGACATCTGGTGCGCTGTAACCGCCAAGTGAAAGGGCCGAGCGTTTTCCAAGATGCGAGAAAGATTCTCGAGGACCGGTTGGTGTAGCAGGGAAATTAAGAGAATACGGGCCCAAGCCATAATTGTGTTCGTTGTTTGCTGATATTGACAACCCGCTTGGGTCAGGTATATGTTCTTGCGGAGTATGTGGGGACATATAGTCAAGTGATTTGTGATTGAGCGGGCTCGCTGTAGACACAAAATGAATTTAGCAATGGGTCACATGTTAGTTTTCTTACCGGGGAGGACTTACAAGGACCGGGGCCGGCTCCTCCTTCGAATGTAGACCCGGGTGTATGATCTGCATTCTGGAGCTGTGAACTGGAGAAATGAGACAACGAAGACCCAAAGGTTTTCTTGGTAGGAGTTGGAGGTAGATCAGAATCCATAGCCAACTGACTATCTTGATTCGCGGAGGGAGACTGAGGCAGTGAGAATTCATCACCATCGATGCTCACAAAGCTCCCTCGTCGAGAAAGTGCAGATTTAACAAAACCTCTCCCAAAGATACCCATACCCTTAGGTGCAGGTTTTTTCCCGGTGATTGTGGAGGTGTTAGTTGGCGTCCAAGGTGAGTTTGAAGCCCGAAAATTGGATAGGTCGCCATCGACGGATTGAACAAAAGGTCTTCGAGTTGGGAAAATAGTTGAAGTCCGCTTGCATGGCGTATCTGGCATGTTCTTGCTAACAAGAGATGCACTGTTGACATTGGTAGCATTCCTGTTCTTTTTCGATATCAAGCCAGTAGACATGAACGCCGCTGGAAGGGGTTTCACAAGCCTGTAGTTCTCAGGCGTTGCAAATGAAGAGTCGGAAGCATTGGATTCTTCATGTTGAAGGCGACTTGAAACAAGCGGTCTGGAAGTGCCGGCAGGAAGAGATTTGGAGAAGTTCAAGATAGAACGGGGACTTCCAGGTCTGGCGGGGGGAATCGGTGCATGGGTGGGGGAGTCATCAGCCAAGCTGGAACTTGACGACGATTGAGTCATAGTCCTTGATAGCGGATGCGCAGTGGGCGGTTGCCCAAACCCTGTGAACTGAGAAGGGGCAGGAGTCGAAGTGCTTGCAAATATCCCGCTTGTTGGCGTGAAGCCGTCACGCTTGGGAGAGAAGATGTTGCTCTCCATACGCTGGCGACTTCGCAACACCATTGGCGTTGAGGGCGCATTGTCAGGGCCCGAGTCTGCGGCAGTTTTATTGCGCGAAAAGACAGCCCGGTCATTCTGACGTTGTTGAAGGGTAGATTTTCGTAAGGAGGATGATCTCTTTGGAATATTGGAAAATGGGGATGGGGTTTGGGGAAGGAGAGTTGTATCCGCCTCATGGTCTTCTGTGTCATCTGTCGAGGAATTATTCAAGGTTTCGGTATTGTTTTCAAAAAGATCAAACTCGGAACCAAAATTGGATCCGTGGACGCTTCTTCGTTTGGCCACGGGGCTTCCGAAATTTTGCGGATCGAGGTTCATGGGTCCATCACCTCGTTTTAGTGGACTAACTGAACTGAAATTTCCACTCCGTCGTTTTTCTATTCGAGTCGGGGCTAGTTTGCTGACTGTTGTCCCATCAAACGATTCTGTAGGTGATGCATAGGTGATAGAATTCTCTTGAGAATTTCGGTGTTCCGTTGTCACCATGGGTAAAGTTGGTTTATTTTCCATATTTTCCTTAGCGGTACCTAGGAACGATCCCGCATTGCCATGGTCGCGCGATTCAGCGAGGGCACGTTTTCCGGGGCTTAATGGCAGCATTCTCAATCTTGTGGATGATAAACTACCGTATCGTCGAATTCCGGGACGCGGGAATCTAGCGGTGGGTGAAAATGGAATGGCAACAGGTGGCGAAGTTGCGGTGGAAACGAAGAATAGGTTGCCTTGAGAAGATGCCCGCCTCGAAGGAGAGAGGGGGGAAAGTAACTGCGCGTGTTTCACGGGAGAATGTAGCCTTGAGGGTGAGAGGAGACGGAAATCGGTCGCCTTGGATGGCGATCTGGAAAGCGAGCGGCGAAGTTCGTTAAGTGCAGAGCTAGTGTGTGAGTGATGAAGTCCTGATGGCGAAGGAAAGTGAAGCGTACCGCCCGCGTCACGGTGCGGTGAAAACGAGGCCACCATTGTTGGCTTTGGCCGCGTGAGTGAGGTTTGAGCAGTGAGTGGCAAGCAATGTCAGAGTTGCGGTCGCGTTTCAAGACTTCTGCAATATCTGAGTCGTTTAGAGGTCAAGAGTAAAGAGTTGAAAGATCAGAACGGTCACAGCCAACAGAACACTAGGCGCTGTCTTCTGGCAACGTTTTAAACGGTCTGAGTTGTTGACGTTGTAAACAAACGGATCGGGGCACAACAAGCGGACTAAAAGAATGAAAGTCCAACAGAGCGCGTCACTAGGTATCGAAGGAGTGGAATCCGGGTGTTCCCTCCATCAGCGCCAACTCAAACGTGCCACCAAACCCCGTCCACGTTGCAAGACAGCCCCCAGTCCAATCGTCCTGTGAGTTTTCAGAGATTCGGATGCAAAGGAGCCTGGCGTTGAACGGCTAATATTAGAATAAGCGCTCGCTTTGGCTTGGTTACCGGCACAGAAGTATGAATGATAGGGTGTCGATGGGTTGAAACGATTCGTGAAGCGAAATCTGGGATTACCGCTGCGCCGGACTCAACGCGGAAATTCGGGGCAGAGTGGCGCGTCGCGAAACAAGCAAGGATGTCGGGGGTTGTATCGGTGGGATCGATTCGCCCAAAGGGAACGAGTGTGGTTTTGCGTGAAACTAGCCGGGTGATGGTGGATGGGAAAGCAGCAGAGATTCGAGGGAGGGAAGTGAGAGTGAGTCGAAATATGTTTCTTTCTGGCCTCTCTCTCTCTCTCGGCTGCTCGACATGGCGAAAGACTAAACTAACTACATCACGGGACGGGGGCGAGTGGTCAGATATGATTGTTTGTTACCCGCTTGGGAAAGAAGTGGGCTGGACGCGCGAATCACGCGTTTGTTGTGACCCGCCCGATTTAGGCTAGTGCGTCTTTGGCGCGTTGATAACAATTTGTTTGCCTTGTTTGCTCTAATTATCTAATCGCCCCTGCGCCACTCGCCGCAGCCAGTGATGTCATTAACCGCTTGAACCCCCCCCAAACCGAGCCTCGAAAAGTGCCATCCCAAGCGGTCTATGTAGTGATCGGGTACTGTACATGTGTGGTTTAGACCACCATGATTATGGGCGGCCGTTAATCCAATTTTCCGCTTACTGAAATACTTAGCAACTCCTGCTTGATTTCCTGAAGTATAGCGTCGGAAATGGTGCCACCTATTCGTCTTTTCGGGCCAAAAATGCCGACGTCTATCGAGTTATTCCGAAAAGCCACTTCGACATCGATTGAAGGCTACAGTGACCCCTTCCGTTAGCAATGCTTGAATCTAGGGCCCTTTGGGAGATTATGTCTTTTTCGGCTGACCTTGTAAACTTCTTCAAAGCTAGCCGTAGGGTTTCCTGCCCTCGTCGGCCTATCGTCAAGGAAGCCTGTGAATTCCATAGGCCTCTCTTGTGGCATTTTTGCGCTGGGCTCCTCATCAACGGCGCCTCCACTTGCTAGGATCTCCTTTGCTTCCGATTCTTGTAGAGGGATAAATCTGTGTGACACGCCGCTCTCACTATGCTCAACTGGATCCGGATATCTCAAGAAATTCACAATAGTGTCTACCGTTACTCCAGTCCACTTCGAAATCTCATATAGAGAAACGCACGAATTCTGCGTCGTACTGATTGTATGCAAGTCTTCTTGAATAGATCGCGCTAGCTGAATCATAGTCTGCCCTTCAGGGTCTTCAATACGAAGTGGAACAATATTCAGGGTTGGAGCAAGAAGTTCTGGGAGTTCATCCATTGCATGAGACCTGTTGGCGAGGTAAATACCTATGATCAGGTGTTTCAAGATAGAGCGTTGTGGATCACGAAGGATCCTTGTATGCACCTTGGCATATATCGCCAGAATTAGTGATTGCATGGACAAGCTATGCTTCCGGGCAGTACTATCCAGTATCCCAGCGTCAGTTATGAGAGAAGGATGGTAATTTTGCGTCATATCTGGCCAGTGGGTATAGACTTCTTGCATGTCCTTGAATTCCAAACTCGCATCCGTCAAGTATCTCGTCCAGAATGTTTTCCGGGCTTCCAAAGACGATGAGATGTGATTGAAAGCAACAAACTCTGATATATCCTTCTTCAATTCTAGTGGTGCGGGCCCATCATGAGAAAGCATGTTTATGATCCGCTCCAAACTCACCGCATCGTAAAGTGCGTGATGAATATGCAATTTCACTATCGTTTGAGACATCCTTCTTGAAGCGAATAGAGTCACAAACTTTGAGCCTTTCCCGCCTTGTCGATCCAAGGTGCCCGTCAAATTATCTCGCCAGATTATTGGGTTATTCATTGTTTTGAAAACCACTTGCAGGAAGTGGATATCAGCGTCACCTGTTGGAAGAAACTCCGTGCGGAGAATTGGCAGCTGGCAAGTGATCTCATCCCACCTCTTCTCAAGCTCATCACCCGTTACATTTTCCTCCAAACTATAGTAAAATTCTGGGAAAAATGCTGTTCCATTTGAGCGTTTCCACATCTCTAACATGTAGGTCTGACCAGACGTTGCTGGAATCACGCTTTCGACGTTTGTGAGTTCTATGCCATGGTGACGTAGCAGATAGTCGACGTCGATGTCTTTTAGCATATCCCTGCATATTGCTTCAAAATCATGCACTCTTGTTTTTGGTTGTGCAATTTTAGCGAATTGAGCCATCCTTCTAACAGTGCCAGCGCGCAGCATATCAGTAACTGTAAGTCGGATCGACCTTTTCTTAAGCAAAGTTGACACTTTGATTGCGCTAATGCTGTCGAGGCCGATATGGAAAAGGGTCGTGTCCTTGGTAATATCTACCTTTGGGATGTGCGCTACTGATGATAGCACGGACGTGATAACTTCTTCCATCGGAGTCCATGACTCTTTCGGTAAGCTTTCTTTGTCCAGTGCATTAGAAACATTAGTCCAATTCATGGAGGCAGTTGAAAATGTCACACCAAAGATCGATGCTTCTCCGTCGCCGAAGTCCAAGGTTGGTTCATCGGGATTACGAATGAGCTCCGCAAAGCAATTTTCAACCCGTTCCAGTAATTTCGTAGTGTCTGACCTACTTAAGACTGTGCTTTTACAAGCAGCACGCCAAATCACGGAGTTACCAGACAGTTCCATTTCAACACACACTGGGTATTCAACATCGGAAGAACTTTGAACGGATTTGTATAAGTGCCCATTTTCTCCCGTAGATCTTTTCTGATATAGGTATAAAGTATCGAACAGAGACTTGTCACCAATACCTGAGAGACCTTTAACTTTTCGGAGCGGAAAGTGTTGATGTTCGAGAATACCACCCAGCATTTGTTGCACATATTGGAGCATCTCTTGGCGAGAACCATGAAGGATCCCACGTATAGCGACAGAGTTCATTGTCGGAAACATGATTTTCTCCGCATGAGCGGTGTCTCTGCCTGACATAATGGTAGCACATACCACATCAAGTTGACGTGAATAGCTCGCAAGAACCATCAACCAGCAGGTCAACCCTAAGGTTTGAGGTGTGATTTTTTGGCGTTTGCAAAAGTCAATGACATTGGAGGGGGGAACAATCGCCCTTTCAGACCGATATGTCTCATAGACCTTCGGCTGGGCCTGCTCTGCGAAAGACGTGAGCCGAGCACCTTCCATATGCCCTTTCCAAAACTTCGAACTCTTCTCTGCACTGGCTGAATTGACAATATGTTCCAATGTATCGTGGTATGACGGCCGTTGATGACTGCCGCCAAGGTAGAACGTTGCGACAGACTGGTGAAGTAAATCGAGTGACCAGCCGTCATACAGTGCGTGGGCCATGGAAACAAGCAATAATCTCTGAGTCCCCATCTGCAAGAAGCGCAATTTAAACAAAGGAGAATTCAGCCCTTTTTCCATTGCACATTGTCTCTCCTCTTCAAATACGGCATCAATTTCGCTTCTAGTTATGTCCGTATCCGCCCAGGTTAGTTTTGGACCTTTTGTATAAACAAGTTGCGCAAATACAAAAGACAAACTCGGATCCGAGACTGGAGCAAAAGACGTTCTCAAAATGGGATTTGCCTCGACGGCCATTGCAAACGCTGTTTTCAACCTATCAACATCCACATGATCCTCAATTTCGAGGAGATCATGATTGAAATAATGCTTGTAATCGGACGCAATCATATCTGCGAGCATGCCTTCTTGAAGCGGAGTGGCGGGTAGGACATGTTCGACACCAGTGAGATCCACGCCATCAGTTACTAGGCACGCTCGAAGAGCCTTCGTCAAGTTTGCTAAGGACCTAAACGAGGGATTTTCAGGCGTATGTTTGGAAACAGTTTCTTTCATCATGGCTTTGATCGTTCGACATTTCATAATTATGCTGACAGGTAACGTTATGCCTGAGGTTTTCAGTCTCGAGGAGAGTTTGATTGCATCGATGCTATCCAAGCCGAGCTGCAAGATTGAAGTATTTTCGTCGATTAAGACGTCATCCGTGTTGGCTAATCTGGCAATCTCACGGCGAAGTTCAGTTGCCTCGATGCTCCATTCAAAATTTGAATTAGCATTAGCCAAAGGCCCAGGGATTGAATCCGATTCGCCTTTGACTGTGCTGCTGAGCTGTACAGAGTCGCCACTTATTGGATCATCCGAAAGGCGGAGGGCTGTGGATTGATCTTGCAGAAATTGCAACAAAGTGTCCTTGAACTGGTTTAACAGCCCTCGTGCAACTTCCGTGGTTAGAAACTGATCTTTGGCCACGATACTAGCAACCAATAAACCATTTCCATTGTTGCAAGCTTCGAAAGCTAAAGGATAATCAGCTTCAGCATGAGACTCTGTGGGGACCCAGAGTGCGTTTGCGTCCTTGTAAACGTCTGCACGTTCTTTTTGAAGCACGAAAAGACTGTCGAATAAAGGATTGTCTGCAGTTCGTCCTGTCCATTTCATGATTTCCCGTAATGGCGTGTGCTGGAATGGGAGCATAGAGACATGAAAGTCATGGCAAGCTCCGATTAGTTCCGATACTGAGCGCAAGCCAAAGAAAGAAATACGACCCGGAATTGTATTAAATAAAGGCCCAATAACGTCATCCGCGCGGTCGAAATCCAGGGTCCTCCCCGAACTCACGATTCCAAGCGTTGGAACGAACCCAAAGTGTCTTTCAAACACAATCAACCAGCAACCGTGGATTACTGCCTGTTCTGTAACATTCAGGTTGCGTCTCACTTCTTCGAGGCGCTTCACTGCAGGTATTTCAACAGTTAAGATGTTTACTTTGCTTTCAGAAGCATTTGGGTTTGTGGGCAGGGTTTGTGCCGAAGCATCTCGTAAATGTTGAGTCCAGAATGATTTCGCACCAGGCTTCCTGCAAAGAGGACCAAATGGCAGTATATCAATATAAGGTGACGTTTCCAGCCCTTCAGTATCAAAATATGCTTTAGCAACCTTATAAAGAAGAAGAGGAAGGCTGTTCCCATCATATAAACCGTGGAAGATATTCAAGCACATTACTTTGCTTGACGGTCCAGATATCACACCACATTCCCAGACTTTGTCAGTAAAAACTTGAGGAGTCGACCTCCACCCTTCGTATCTCCCTTGGGAAATAATAGTAATATCTTCGTCGTGCGCGGCCTCGAGCTCAAACCATGGGAAGTTATCTTCTTTGAGGACCACCTGTGCATAACCATCCTCTGTAACAGCAAACTTTGTGCGTAGAACTTGGACAATCCCTTGAACTCTCCGCCAAGCAGTCATCAATCGTGAGACATCGACATTTGGCAGTAATTGAAAGTTAAAAGTGGAAAGATACGCACGGGACCTGCTCTCAATACACTTGTATATCATCCCGTCTTGCAGTGGCGTGCAAGGGCACACTGCCTCCACGGTACTGATGGAGACGTGAAGCTCTTCGGCAAGAAACGAAAGATGCTTATGTGCAAAAGCGGCCATGGCTTGCCTGGAATTTTTGTATAGCCAGAGATCAGAGCTTTGGCTCTGATCGATTGAGTGCAACTTTTCTGAAAGGACAGATATCACGGGATCTGTGGAAAGCTGTTAGCGTGAAGTCTGCCAAATGCAAGGTAAAAATCAGATATTTATGCCTCACATTTCATGATAAGAGCGGACTGAGCAGCATTGAACCCTGCGTCTTTGAGAGATCGAGCTAGAGATATCGTGGAGATAGAGTCCAGCCCAAGCTGGAAAATGTTGGAGCACGGTGAAATTTCCGCCTTGTCACAGCCCGCGATCTTGGAAACGATTGATATGATCGCCTTGATCTCTTTTGACGTAGTTGCAGTACTGTCATCATTCTGTGATAAGAAACTCTGCATTTGCTCAAGTGTCAAGTTCACATAGATTTCCTTCAACTGCTTGTTTTCAATTTTATTATTAGGAGACAGAGGGAACCTGGAAAGTGGTATAATATGCGTTGGGACCATATATCCAGGAAGATTCAGATGGCAACACCTTCGAATATTGTCCATAATCTTGTGCATTTCATCGCTGGTGTCAATCTGAAAAGTTGATTCATTGCTTTGTCCCTTCCTCTGGGTGACAAATGTGACGAGTTGCTCTTTGCCTGCGGAGTGATGCTTCAGTACCATAGTCACTACTTCCCCTATTTCTTCTGAAGCTGACCGAATAACGTGGTTGATTTCATCAATTTCAAGTCGCTGACCACGCAATTTGACCTGATCGTCCATGCGCCCAAGGAAACAGAAACTTCCATCACGAAACATTCGTACGAGATCTCCGGTACGGTATATCCTCTCACCCCACTCATCGAGGTACGGAAACCTTTGTTCTGTCAATTCGGGCCTGTTAAGATAACCACGACCCACAAGAGGACCGGACACGCAAAGTTCACCAATCCCACCTCTTAACACTGGTGTATTGGTCCTAGGCTTAAAGACAAAAGAGCCAACATTGTCAAACTGAGGCCCAATATTCAACGGTTTATCCAATTGCGTTACTCTGGGAAGCATGGTACAACCAATAGTAACCTCTGTTGGTCCATAGCCATTATATATCACTTGTTCGCCTCCCCACATGTCCAAAATATCTTGCTTCAGTGCCTCTCCACCAGTGATAAACACTCCACGACAGAGTGAAGGAACTTCACTAGGGTGGAGTAAACGAGCCAAGCTGGGAGTCAGATCGATATGGGTGATCTCCAACTGTCTGATAGTTCCAGCAAGATCCTCAAATAGAATGTCCCTGGGGCAAGAAGTAACACAAATACCCACACTCCAGCTCCAATACTGCTCTAAAACACTGACATCGAAATGGAACGATGCAAACTGTAGCCATCGGGATTCTTCATCCCAATGTCCAGCAAATAACCTTTGGAATGAGAGCATTGCTTGTATTGCGTTACTGTGCGTTATCTCGCAGCCCTTGGGTGTCCCTGTGCTTCCGGACGTATATAAGCAATAGCAAGTGTCATCACTACTGACCGGATGTCTGAGAATAGGAGGATCGACTGAATCATTTAACCGCTCAGCCTCATCCAGCGCTAAAACCGTGAGACCGTCGATTTCCATTAATTCTTCCTTCTTCTCAGATGTGCACAATAGAAAATTAGAGCCTGAGTCTTCCATGATAAATCGTTTCCGCGCAATGGGAGCCCCAGGGTCCAATGCCACATAAGCGGACCCTATCTTTAAAATAGCGAGGATCGCAAAGTAGGCTTCCGGGCACTTGTCGAAACAAATTCCAATTAATTTCGAAGCAGACGCTCCAACCCGCAAGAGGAGATTTGCATATCTATTCCCTTGATCGTTCAATTCTTTGTAGGTCCAGCGTCTGACTTTCAAGCTGTTCTCTGTTTCTGACGATCGAAAGGCGAATTCAAGTGCGACTTTTGAAGGCCGTTCATTAGCATTGACCTCGACGAATTGATGCAAAAGTTTGACCGGAGCTTCGATATATTCATCTTTTCTGGGAACAACGCATGTAAGTCCTCGATCGGCCCCTATGAAATGCGCACAATTGGACTGTGGCGAAAATATCGTGTCTAACAAAAGCCATTCAAGCTGATCAAGCAATAAATGCGCTTGATCGACGGGTAAAATATCGTTCCTAAATGTTGTGCAAAATTCGAGCACCCCTGTTTTGGGGATGAGTTCGATAGAAACGGGATACTATGTAATCCGTTAGCTTGAACTCGAATTTTCGGAAATATGAGACATACATCGGTTGTTGCGTTTTCTTCAACGACAGTGAAAAATTGCTCCTCTTCCGCGGCTGATGCAAACTTTTGGTATACGAAAAGGGTGTCAAATAACGCGGTGTCTGAACCAGCCATGCGTTGAAGTCTAGTCAAAGGGACATGCTGGCCTCTAATAAGAAAGGCGTTTGATTTCATTATTGACTGGACAAACTGTTTGTTGGTGCCTTCAACTTTGTAACGAGAAGGGACGGTAGTAAGACAAGGAAAGACAACGTCTTGAGCTGCAGTGAACGTGTCTCGACCAGAAAGAACAACCCCATAAGCTACATCGGTTTCACCGACATAAGAACTCAATAGCCGCGCCCACGCTGCTTGCCCGGCGGCTTGTAAAGTGATTTCGGCGTGCGCACAACCCGCGTAGACCGTTTGTAATGACTTCGAGCATATCTTCTTCACCGTACACATTTCTCGCTTATCTGTACGAGTGGGATTCAAGTCAGGGAATTTCGTAATAGGCCAATCTTTGCAGAGACCCTCCCATATATTCTCCGTAGTAACATTTTTCTTAACGCGTCTGGCCACGATTGACCCTAGTACTGGCGATATCGGTACTGGTTCAGGAAGAATTTCACCACTGTAACGCCTAGAAACCTCTGATAAAATGAGATTCAAGGATTGGGCATCATAAAGGGCATGAAGGCCCGAAAAGCGAACAATTGTATGTGTCGGTAATTGCTGCACAGTCAAAGCCCAAGCTGGTCGATGAAGGTGGTTCAATATTTCAGTACCATTCAATCCTTGATATATCCCTGAATAATGCCCGTCCCCAAATGCATCATGATGCCATGGCAGGTCGAATGTGCCGGGTTTATACGTAATCATTACGAATGGTGACATCTCGTCTTTGACATGGCAGAATCCTGTCCGAAGCATATCATTCCTATCGACAACGGTTTGCCATGCTTTCTTCAAAGAGCTAATATCTAGCTGACGGGCCGATCGGAGGCACATGTGATTGAAATAAAGGCTGCCTCCTGAATTCACAAACAGTGCCAACATACCAGTTTGGACTGTTGTGCACGGACGTACCGTTTGGATCTTAAACTCGAGGTTATCGACTTCCCGGGTTACGGTAACCCAATGACGAGCCTGGAACGATGCCATATCAAACGAACCTTGAATATCAGAGTGATTACCTGTTGTCTGTTGTCCAAGCCGAGAAGCAATCTGAGCGATTGTGGGACCCTGATGACAGTTAGTTATTTTTATCTCAGTTTGGTATGGGTGCGTAGTTACCTCCAGAATGTCACCCGCTGAAATTTCATAGCCTTTTGTCCGCAGATTGGAAGCGATCTGAATTGCATTGATGCTATCAAGACCCAGCTTATATATTGTTGTGCTCAATTTTATTTGCTTCTGATCAACTTTTGCCAGAGTTGACACCAAGTCCCTGACTTCCACTGCTTCAAAGGACCATTCCTTCGAATCGTCGTCTATATTTTCTTTCTCAACAATATGTTTTGGAATACCCCTAAAAATATTAACATCGCTTTTCACAATGCTAGTATCTGTGGCCCTCGCGCGTGGGTATTGTAGGGTGTGGCGGATTGATTCTATGTATCCTTCAAGCATTTGATTGGCATCGTCTAACGAAACCTTAGACGCATCGCAGTGTAGCTGCAACTGAAGAGTATTTTCGTCAGTGTTTGGAACGATTTCGCAAATAATTGGAAAGCCCATATCTCCGCTTTCATCAACCAAGGTCCATATCTCCTTGTTTAACCGCTGGGGGCCTTTCTGAAGAAGTAGAAGTGTTTCGAATAGTCGCGAGCCGTTTGAACTGAATCGAGATTGTAATCGACGTAACGACGTAAGCTGGTAGGGGAGCACATCGGCTTTAAAATTTCGTAACTGTAGCATAAGATCGGCGTTGACGGTGTTGTTGTTCAGTTTGACTCTCAAGGGAAGTGTATTGAAACATGGGCCGACGATGCGCTCTGCACCATTCACCGGCAGCGTTCTGCAGCTAGCCACATCCCCAAAGCAGATGTCCGAGACCCCAGAGTATAAAAATATTAGTTTTACCCATGCAGTTTGCAAAAGACTCAGAAGAGTGGCAGAAGATTTTTTGCAGGACTCAGTGATTTGGGTTAGTGGCATATCCATGTGGGCAATGGAAATATGAAATCCTTGGGGTTTCTTGTTGAACGCATTGGAGACCGAAGACCAAAAGTTAATTGGGGAAAACCCGGTCAAATGCCTGTCCCAAAATTGATTCGCCGCTTCCATGTCTGTTTTGACCATTTGCTCAATGTAATGATCGAAAGGCACAACAGGAAGCAGGGGTAGCCCAAGAACAATTTGCTCGACCTCCTGAAGCAACTGGGCCATGGCTTCCCCATCATATATGGCATGGTGGATTAATAGATGCAGTTGTGATTTTCCGGTGGTATCGTTACGAAGCTCTATGAAGGCGTAAGGCATGGCAGCTTCTTTGTCAGATAAAACGGAAGCCTTTCGCCGTTCGATAATGTCCTTTTCATCTGCATTCGAACATTCCATCGAAATCCAAGGGAGATCCACGGCATCCAGTATAACTTGGGCAAAGGCATGCAAAGCGTCATTTGTTGCTCGGAACCAGGTTCGTAAAATGTCATGTCTAGCAACCATGGCCTCCCATGCAAATTTCAACTTAACCATCTTTCCCCGTACCTCGAATGTGAGGTGGTTCAAGTAAGATTTATGGTCATTGGATGCCGTTTGTGATAACATCGCTTCTTGTAAGGGTGTACACGGCATGATCTTCCGTATTGTCTTTTTAGCCTGTTCCACTTCGTGTCTAACTTGTTTGATGAATGCAAGTGTAAAGAGGCTTTCGAAATTTGGTGATTCTTTTTGTTTCACAGTTTCGGTGTGATCAACCCGATCTAACGCAGTAGCAAGTCGAGAAACGGTATCATTCTTCATAATGACTGAGACGTCCGCCTGGCCCAACCCAGACAGCCTTAGCTGTCTTGAGAAAGATATTGCTAAGATAGAATCCATTCCCAGGCGGTAAAATGAAGAATGACGGTGAACGGTAGCAGCTGAATTTTGAGTGATTGAAGCGACAATTTGCGCAATCTTTGTCTCTGTCTCTGAAAGTTCCTCAAAATTGTCAAAAACCTCGACAGTATTGGCAAAGAGATCTAGGTATTCAGGGTTGGCATGATAAAAGGTATTGATTAGGACCTTTTGATCTACTTTTCCGTTCACGGTCATGGGCATTGTCTCGATAGGCAAAATGAACGACGGAACCATATATTGCGGAAGGATTTGGGATATATCGTCGAACAGTGCCTTCGTGAGAATGGATAGGTATTTCGAGTCCCTCCCAGTAAGGGAGTCCTGATCCACTGCAGGGACCCAAAAGGATACCAGGAACCGATTCCCGCTCGTTTTGTCTTTGCAAATCAAAGTTGTACAAGACACAACGTTTCGATTCTGTAGAACTGCACAGTTGACTTCTCCGAGTTCTATCCGTTGGCCTCTTAATTTAACTAGATCATCTCGACGGCCCAGAAAAATTAGAGAACCATCGGGAAGCATGCGGCCATAGTCGCCTGAACGGTATACCCTGCCATATTTTGGATGTTCGATGAATTTTTCCCTGGTGAGATCTGTCATGTTCAAATATCCCAAAGCCTTTTATCCCGTTAATTTACGCATCGTGAATTTTCAGTGCATAAAAAACATACCACTTGAGCTCCACCAAAGCATAGTTCTCCAATTGCGCCACGTGGGACTGGCAAAAACATGTCATCCTCAGAAATCTCAGAAAGCACGAAAGCCGACGTGTTTTTCAGAGGTTTCCCTATGCTGCTTAGCGAATCCACGGTTTTGACCCGTGGTTTCACTGTGCATATATTTGTTGTTTCGCAAGGACCGTAGCCTAGTCAAAAATTCCAGAATCAGGTATAGTTAGTTCCCATGAGAAGCAATTGACGTACCTTGATAAACTCCGACATCAGCCCATTCGTTAACTACTCCAGTTGTTAACGCCTCCCCCGCAGTGACCAAAAATTGTACTTTAGGCACATTTCTGGAACGAATAAGTGAAGCAACAGTCGGCGTAAGACTGAGGTGTGTTACTCCAAGGATGCGGATAGCGGCCTCTATATCTCGAAAAAGAACATCGTTGGTCGCCGAACAGAGGGTCATTCCCATTGCCCAAGTGAAAAATATTTCAAACGCAGAAACTACCCCTATGTAAGCAAAAATCACACACACGCATGGTAAGAATACTAACCATCGAAAGCAGGAGAGCAGGCCTGAAGCATCTTAGATCCAGCTGGGGTCGGGTAAATCTCCGATAAGGCAGCGATGTTATCCTGGAGATTTTCGTGTGAAACCAAGACACCTTTGGGCACACCGGTGCTGCCGGATGTAAATATGGCATATGCAACAGAGGATTCATCATCTTGCTGTGCAAACACACCCAGCTCATATTGCTGCAATAATTTGCCGTCTGGATCAACAACCACCATGTCGCGTGGCAATGCCAATGAAGCTAAAACATCGGCGCTAGTGATACAAACTCGACAATTAGCTTTAGAAAGAATGGAAGTGACTCTCTCAGTTGGAGTTTGGGGGGTAATGGGTATATATCCAGCACCAGCACCGATGACAGCAAGTATGGAGATATATAACCCAAGAGATTTCTCTAGACACACGAGAACTAGCGACCCCGGGCCTACTCCAAAGGGACGAAGCTGTTCTCTTAGCCTGGTAGAGTGGATATCAAGGCCAGAATATGTCAGCTTTCGGGTACAAACAACCCCTAAATGTGGATCAAATGTCGCAAGGAACTCAACGGCAGTTCGTTCAGGATCAAGAAGCGCCATTGTCTTTACACTATCGGAAAGGCCTTGTGATTTAGAACAGCTTATAAAGTCAATGTTCTCCATCGACAAGGTGGATAGCGGGAGTTCGCTATTGACATGCTTAAGGTTGAGCTCCGGTCTCCGTATAAAAATAGACGCTACCTCCTCCAGTTGGTGAAGAAATATGTCAACTTGTGATGCTGGGAGTGTTGATTCTTGAAAGGTGGCCCTTGCGCAAAGTCTGTTGTTTTTTATTTCAATTTCCAAAGTCAAATTGAATTCCAGAAAGTCTGCACTTGCCACTTGTTTGACAATGGTTGATGCTGGTTTGTTTCCATTTATTGTGTCTTGCCATACAAATAATGTGTCGAATAGTGACGTGTTTTGGTCAATTCCAGACACGGCTCTGATATCACGGAGGGGCAGCAATCCATGGGCAAGTGATTTCCTATTAAGATTGTGGATAATGGCAAGCAAATCTTGCACATTTCGCAAATATTCGAAGTTCAAGCGCACTGGAAGCGTGTTGATACAAGGCCCAACCATATCCTCAATCCCTGGCATAGGTATCGTGCGGCCTGATGATACCGAACCAAAGGTGATGTCTGAAATTCCATTGTACTCTCCAAGCAGATAGCCTAGAGCTCCCTGAAAAATAGTTTGACGGCTGATGCGAAGATTTCTCGCTGCAAAGTCAAGGTCGTTGATGTCAATATTGAAGGTGCGGTTTGCCACGCCTAATCTGCGAGGGATGCTAGTGCGGTCTTGAAAGTTTGGCCATGTAGAAGGAGAGATTCCTTGAAGTAGGTCACGCCAATAGTCCAGAGCATCCGCCTTATCATCAGAGCCAAGAAAACTCAAAACAAAATCAACAAAAGCCCTGTATTGTGGACGCTCTTTGCGTAACTTCTTCTCCAAAGAATCACCAAGGTCATTCATTATGTGCTCCCATGACCACCCATCGTAAAGGGCATGGTGGATGTGGATAAGGGCTAGAGTTTGGGAACCAAGCCTTTTGAGTTGGACCTGGAACGGATTTAACATTTGGTGAGGAGTCTGGAAAGTTATCTCGTAATCGAATGTCTCGCACTCAATGAATACACGGTTGTCAAGCCTCCCCCAGACGACTTGTGCGTAGGGGTTCCCAGGTAGGCTTGTTTCTACAAAACCAGACCGGAGAATTTCATTTTGCTGAGCAACCGAACAAAAAGCATTGCATATTTCGATTGTCGATATTTCACTCCCGAATTCCAGTTCAATCCAGTTTGAATAAACCCTCTGATTCCGCATAGATTCCGCGACCATAGATATTTGTATCGGACTGCAAGGAATCACATCTTGGGGTTTTGAAGAACGTCCCATCGAGGAAAGGGTATCGTAAGCGGCATTCACTGCGGAACTCCATGAGCAGGAAGTAAGGATCGATGTGGACCCGGGCATTCGCTTAACAGAATTTCTTTTCAGGTTGAATGCTATTTCTTGGACCGAGTCGGCCTCCAGGATGCTCATAACATCAATATTTATGCCAACAGTCTGAAACTCCGAGGCCAATTTGATGGCTTTGAGGGAATCGAGCCCCAGGGCCGCCAAGCTTCCAGACCGTGGAGTTGGACCATTTAAAACAGCCATAACACAAGCAGCAATTCTCTGTTCAATTTCGGAATCATAAACCAATGAGTCAGAAGTGTCACACTCTTTCGTGTTAATATAGATGCTTTCGAGGGCTTTCCTGTCAATCTTCCCAGATGCGAGCCGTGGCAACTCTTTCATGCAAACAATTTCGCTAGGAACCATGAACTTGGGAAGCCACTTTTCACACACCTGTCGTACAGTGTCCGAGCCTAAGTCGGTGTCTTGGGACACGAAGGCAATGAGGATTCCATTAACAACACATGCAGCAGCACTCCTGACACCAGGTGCTTTAAAGACTGTGCTTTCAATTTCTCCTAGTTCCATACGCTGACCTCTGAGTTTTATTTGGCCAGAAGAAACTCTGCCAAAGCACTCCAGTTCTCCATTTGGGTGGAGACGAGCTTTATCTCCCGTTCGGTAAAGGCGGCCATATATCCGGCTATCGATGAACGCCTTGCGATTTTCTTCAGGACGGTTAAGATATCCGTTAGCGAGTTGGGGGCCTCCAACAACGAGTTCCCCAATGCAACCGATAGGGAGAATATCTAGCTCTTCATCCATCGTGGTTCCAAGCCGAGTGATAAAAGCAGAGACAGTTTTAAACGGAGTTCCGATATTCCCAATACGAGAAGTGACAGGGAGTTTGGGGGCAATCGTGCAATGAATCGTCGCTTCCGTAGGTCCGTACATGGCATAAAGAACACCATTATTCGTATTTAAGAAGCCGAATTCATCGATAACCCTCCTTGTTAACATTTCACCAATGGTGAGCAGAACTTTCAAAGAAGGCACAGCATTTCTCTTGCGCAATAACTCCCCGGCCACCGTGGGGGTAAGTTCAGCGCCGTCGACTTCCAGCTGATTCATAACCCCAGCCAAATTATTTAACAATAGGCTACGCTCGCATGCAACCAACGTCGCACCTCTGAATAAAGGGAAAAATATCTCAAATACTGAAACGTCAAAAGTTGGGGAAGCAAACTGCAGAAATCTTCTAAATGGGGGTATATGCGCATCATGGGCGAGCAGGGATTGTGTTGCAGCACGATGTGAAAGGCCAACACCCTTTGGTACTCCAGTAGATCCAGAGGTGTACATCACATATGCGAGGTGATCGGGGTTTATTAGGATATTTCCTGCCGTTTCTTGAAGATCAGTGTCGTTCGTATCGTCATCGTCATCAACGGCAATAATAACCGACGGATTATCCAACTGGGAGAATCTTTCAACCAAGCTTCTCACAGTAACGATGACATCCGCAGAAACATCGTTGACAATGAAATTAACACGTTCCGCAGGAGCGTCTATATTCAGAGGACAAACAGCGGCTCCCGATTTAAGGATACCAAGCCAGGAAATGTATAGATGTGGCGACTGGGGAATTAGGACGGGGACTACAGGCCCTGAAGACAGTCTGGACGATAAGACCTCTGATATGCGTAAGGATAAGCGTGATGAGCGAGAGTGAAGCTGCTCGTAGGTGAGATGATGCCTTTTCAAATCTTTGTCGAGAAAATCCAAGGCCAGTTCCGAGTCGTTCCCTGATTTTTGGACTATATCATGCAGATGCGACGGTCCTGGAAGCGTTTGTGGGTGCGCATTAAGGATAGATAGTTGTACCATATTGGAATTGAAAGGCAGGTGCAGAGCATCACGAATGTTGGCCTCCAGCTGTATCCCAATCTGCGAAAGATAGTTGGGACTCGTGCAACTAGACGAGGTGATACGTCCGTTGCCATGTTCTAAAAAGCATCTTACCTCAATGATACACCCGTCGGCAGGTGTGGTAGACTATGCCATCAATCAGTGAAAACTCGTAGAATACAAAGTGGGCTAATACTTGCATTAGAAGTAAATACTCCTGTGTAGCCATCTTCTCCAGTATGACTGATTTCCGCGTTTTGAACAGTCTCGTTCTCCAGGTCCACTTTTACTGGCTTCCCGTTGAGGCTGAAAACAGGGGACTTTTCGCCAGTTAAGTTTTTGAGAACTGTAGCCCACGAGTGGACTACGACGTCCAGGTCCAGCTGCAAATCCCCGCAGCTCCAGTCAACAGTGACTGGGTTAGGGGTGCACTGTGTTCCGTAATCGAGTTTTGGAAACGGTGTATACATGACTGTTGGATGTCCATCCATCGTTTGGGAAAGACCTGGGTTAATTGGCCTGGCCGAGATTTCTCAGGAGCTGTAAATCAGAATGTCCTAGAAAAGTCCGATAAATGTTATGGAAGAAGAACCCAGAGAACTTCTAGCAACTGAAAGAAAAAAGGAAGAAGAAATAAAAATTGTAATAACCAGGGGGCCGGCCTCGTCCATAAAGAGCTCTCTCAGTGTTAATTTGAAGCAGAAAAAGCAAACAGCAGCTACGGAAGTATCCTAGCCATCACAGATTACTCTGCGTTGGATCCAAATTCACTTGCCGCTCTTACCAGGAGAAACGGGTGGAATCGATTCCGGGGTGTTTCGAGTGCTAGTTAGTTGTGGGTTAAGCCAAACCTTTGCGGCCTTGCGGACGGAAGTTGATAAACCTGCATATTGTGCGGTAGTTTCATCGTCACTCGTTATTTATCCAAGCACCATCCGTGGATATCAGAACACGTTTGAACAAATTCCAGGACACAGGCTTTTTTTTCTCTGGGCACCCGACAAGAACCGAAGTGGGTCTTAGTGAAAAAGGGCGAAGCTGAAAGCTTGTCGCATTGATTGAACCCGAGTCTCCTTGCTTTTCTTTCTTCACAGAAGCAGTTAGGGGTGAATCGCCTTCTCGCGGGGTGCTCATTGATAATGGAGTGATTGTGAGTGGTGGTCGGAAGTTGAGGTTGAGGTGCAGACCTGCTGTCAGGGGGGCCAGGCCAATTTCACCCGAGTCCGCCGTTTTGAGGGGTTAACTACGACATCATTGGCGGATCTAATCTTATCTCTGGGCAGGCTTCCCCTCCAAGAAAAGGCTGTTCATTCCCCCGCCAGCCAGGAGATAGTTTTATATGCCAGTGGACACTTGGGATTTTTAAGCACTTCAATAGATGTTGAGGATAGGTGATACTAAAGAGATAAATACATGTGAAACATCAGTACTAAACAAACTATCATGATGAATTGCTTGCTGGATCTCTAACTAGTTAACTACATCTCTAAGGTTGTTGATCAGAATCCAACCACCACCCCCCCAATCAAGTGTTGTAGGGAGTAGGCTAGACCAGACATGGCTAAATACCAGTACCGAGTCTTTCATATTTACTCCGTATATACATGTCGCTTCAGCTCACGAGATATTCATATTGCTGAAACAGAATGTTCATATCCTACTCGGGAACAGGCAAGGGTGTCTGTCGTGTGGGACCAGGAGCTGGGTTCTCTGGCGTCAAACAATATGGCCGCGGAGAACTCCCCTGTTCGACTCCATAATGACGACAGGCAGAGAGATATTTTTTTCCTTTGGAGACACGCTACATATATACAGCCTCGAGATCAGAAGTAAAGGACAATGCACGAACTTTCAAGTATATTCTGCCCGGTATCGACAGTTCACGAAATATCTCAGGTCTTAAATCGCTCGTCTTCTTCGCTGGACCCCGCACCCATCAACTGAACTGAAAGTTCCCCACATGTCCTCCTCACTCGAACGGCCCAACTTAGGGACGACTCAGGAAGGAAGGACGGCTTCCTCACCTCATCCCCAAATAATTCAGTCCGATCAAGTCCGCGGCACCAATGGAGTCAAGCATTCTTTCCAATTGCAAGCGTCGGCTAACGGCTCAAAATCGGCGTGCGAATCCAAGAAATGCAGCTCAAATTTGAGCAGAGCTTCGGCGCACGAACTGCATGACTTGATATGCGTCGGATTTGGCCCTGCTTCCCTGGCGATAGCAATTGCACTGCATGACAAAATCGAAGAGCTAGGCTCGGGACCGCGGGTCAAAGTTGCTTTCCTAGAGCGCCAACCCCGTTTTGCATGGCATTCGGGGATGCTGGTTCCTGGTTCGAAGATGCAAATATCGTTCATCAAGGACCTTGCAACCGTTCGGGATCCTCGCAGCAGTTTTACGTTCTTGAATTATTTGCAATGCAAGGGTCGTCTTGTTCAATTCGCAAACCTAGGCACATTTCTACCCGCGCGCCTCGAATTCGAAGACTATATGCGATGGTGTGCCGATAAGTTCTCAGACGTTGTTGAGTATGACAGTAATGTTCTGGATATCGTGGCGGAGAAAGGAAACATTGACATGGAACGCATCACCCATTTCACGATACGGTCTAGGGACGTCAAAACAGGAGAAATAGTGATTAAGAAGGCAAGAAAAGTGGTTATTGCAGTCGGCGGAAAGCCAAAGATACCAGCAGCATTTCCAAAAGATAAACGAGTGATGCATTCTTCAGAATACTGTACTTCGCTGCCGGAGCTCTTACCTGGCAAACTCCATGATTATCACATTGCCGTTCTGGGAAGCGGCCAAAGTGCCGCAGAAATTTTCTGTGACCTTCAGAATCGATATCCAAACTCGAAAACGACACTTATCATGAGGGACTCCGCCCTAAGGCCAAGCGACGACTCTCCATTGTAAGTTGCAAACTAAAAGAACCAAAAGGTATGCCTTTGACTATGCTGGTGATTAACAGTGAAGTGTCAACGAAATCTTCAACCCGGAGCGCATCGACCAATTTTATAAGCAATCGGAACCTCGACGCCGCCAATTTTTGTCAGACCATCGTTCCACTAATTATAGCGTCGTTCGCGTCGAGCTGATCGATCAGATATATTACGACATGTATCTTCAACAAATAAAATGCCCGGAAGAATCGAAGCGGAAACATCGGATACTCCCGTCTCGGGTTGTGCAAAAGGTGGAGTCTATCGATGGTAGTGGAAGGTTACAGCTTTCCCTTGGGCCTGCCGACATAAAGGATAATGCAAAAAGCGAAGGGGTTGACGATGTCTTATCCGTCGATGCTGTCCTCGTTGCGACTGGCTATGTTCGCAATGCACATGAAGATATGATGCGCTTAATAGAATTCCTCAGACCTGACGGTTATAGCACCTGGAAAATCCAAAGGGATTATAGGGTGATCCTAGATGAAAACAAAGTTGACAATGGCGCGGGAATCTGGTTGCAGGGCTGCAATGAGGTCTCTCACGGACTGAGCGACACGTTGCTCTCGGTGCTTGCAACTCGCGGTGGGGAAGTGGTGGATGCGGTCTTTGGCAGAAACTTGGAACATATCCAGCGAAAGGACAAGCGCTCTTGGAAGTCTCTTCTGTGATTATCATGCATTTCTCGAGTTTCCTCCTGGAAGTCTTTTTGGGGAGAACCCCATCAGATTCAAAGGATCCTTCAAGTGACCGAACAGGGCGGTCATAATATTTGTCATTCTCTCATACTTGGCTAGATA
The DNA here is from genome assembly GCA_001430945.1 of Amauroascus niger. NCBI lineage: Eukaryota > Fungi > Ascomycota > Eurotiomycetes > Onygenales > Onygenaceae > Amauroascus > Amauroascus niger. Next base: position 15,060 of record LJPK01000160.1, on the reverse strand, counting down.
TTTGCCCAAAATTTGCAAATCGGTTTGATAGAGAAGCCATCCCTTTGATCTCAGATTGTATCGTTCCCCCACGTTCTAAGAGCGAACCCATGCTCGTAAAATCGGTTAATCAAATTCTCGTATCGTTCATCCATCAGAATTTATCCGAAACCCTGATTAAACTAGGTTCTCTGGTTGTTATCCGGTTTCGACCGTTTGATCTCAATTCCGCGAAAGGCAAACTAGCGGGCCAGTTTATCTGATTCGCGTCTAGATCCGAGCGAGTCGACTTCATTTGATCATGTTCACCAGTGCGGGATCCTGTGGGCGGATGGCAAAGGCCCCACCATGTTGCGAATATCCCTTTTGCTCCGGATTAGCTTCCGAGACCCGAACTCTAGAAATGAGTGTTGGGAGTGCTTGTGCAGATGGCCAGTTCACTGCCCAGCTGTAAACAGATCGTTCCTGCATTAAATCTTGCAAATTATAGAAATTTGATAAAGTGACCAAAAGACCAGAAGGGAAAAACCATTAGTTATATATGAACAAGTTTTCGAAGAGTCTATGGCAATTATACACAGATGAAAGTAGGTTGACTGATATTCGGCCTGTCTTCTGATCGATATCGTGTTCATTGATCAAGAGACTAGAGAAGGTCAACAAACACTGTCGAATCTTCGTAGCATGAAGAAAGTCCTGAAAAGGACAGGTACCCGATGCCAGCGCCTCAAACCTCATCCGTTGCAACACTCCTATACACCATCCCTGACCCTCCAGTTCTTAACCTTAGAGGGACCTCATACATATTATTGTAATTTACCACTTCTCCGCCAAGCATTGCTGAACCGAGTTCTCTCCGTCCAAAGTAAGGCGCAGAGTCGCACCAAAAGTCCCGGCAATTTGTGACAACTCCACGAGAGAAAGGGTTACGAACACGGGCCGCTCGACGGTCTCCAAGACCGTCCTGAGCCGTGGCCATGAATGTATCCAATCCCAACAGCTTCTTCCACTGTGAAAGACAACCTCCGTGTGCGTGACGAGGCCGCCTAGGGCCTGAGGGTGGAATTGATGGATTGGGGCCTTGTCCTGTTGAGTCAAGACCACCCAGCTCTGCAGACGTGGTGCCAGTGGTGAGAGCAGTAGTAATGGCTCGGGAGGTAGGATTGGCATAATCGAATGCATGGCCTTTCATGTTCTCATATGTTGTTTGATTTCGTGATATCTGAACAAGCTGAACGACGCATAACATGGTAACCCAGACCAGCTGGATGGCTACCCAAACCGTGAGGATGATCGTAAAGGTGTCCCGTTTTATCATGCTGCATATTGATGCAGATATAATATTACATTCAGGAGCAGCAGGTGCAGGCAAGTCTCCCAGATCTGTGACTCGAATCAGCCCAAACGTCGTGGAGACGGGTATTAACACCGTCGAACTTACAATTGAATACTAATTGGATGAAAAGACCGATTCCAACTTCCATGCTAAAAATATAGAAAACAAAATGACGAAGATTATTTGTTCCAACGCAGTTATCGATCCAGGGACAATGACTACATTGAGTAAGCACAAGTCAAAAGAACAGATTTGTAGAGTGACTCACTGATCATGCTTTGAAACGCAACGCCGGCAGCGCCGACAATGTTTACTCCTTAAGGGCTTCCTGATCATACAGGGGACGCAGAAGTTATCTTCATCGAACTGCCATGTTTTCAAAAGTTCCACTATAACGGTTCGTTGCTGATTCCTACTAGTGATTTTGGGTACGTAACCGGGGTCCTCGATCATGGATAGGAAATAGAAGTAAGTCGTAAGAGAGAAGAATACGGCAAAGAAGAAATTGAGAAAAGGATATGTCGAGTAGGTATCTAAAAAAGATTAGCCATTGCCTGAGCAAAAAAGAGAACTCAGAGCGACAAGTTTCATACTTGGTAACACTTTCGAAAGCCATCGAACGCCGACCCAGAAGAGCGAAGCTGCAAATACCCCTGCCAAAAAGGGCTAGAGACAATGTTAGAGCTTCATAACCACCTGATGGAACGTGTATGTTGAGGATCATGGCTAAAACACCTACCGTTCGCTGAATAACCCGAAACTCCGCCTGACTCCGGTTCGCTACCCATTGCGCCATCCATTGCATGCCAAAAATAAACACGAGCGCTAACGGCACAGAAAAATAAACGGAAAATTCGCTCAGCATCCACACAACACCAAATATCATAAGGAAAGGCCAAAGGAAGAAAAATTTCGCAACATATTGTTTCGTTCGTAAGATTGTGGCTAGACCGAGCGGCATCTGTATCACGTCTCCGTTCGGGCCATATCCGGCTTCACTTAAGGCGCGTCGCCAAAAAAGCGTTGTATTCATGTCGTTGGCCACCGTTGCTGGTGTCTTGCCATCATTCGTCTTTGCAAAACGATCGGCACCGTATTCGAGGATTTTCTGGATGCAAGGAACTGAACCTTTGACCAATGCCCAATGCAGCGGTGTGAGTCCGCCCTCATCAACGGCATTCACATTGGCGCCCCATCTGAGGTAAAGATCAACACACGACGGAAACCCTTTGTATGCCGCCCACATTAAACCGGTATGCCCTTGGGGATCTGTCACATCCACAGGAATCTCTTGGTGAAGAAGGATTATGAGGAGAAAGGCGTTTCCATCAATCGTCGCCAAGTGTAATATGTTATACCCTTGAATGTCTGTCAAAAGGGGGTTTGCTCCATACTGGAGGAGAAGTTCGACGATATAGTAGTGACACCGTTGAGCCGCCCACATTGCCGGTGTAGCGACAGACTCACCGCCCTTGGCGTTGACATTTGCACCCGAGTCAAGAAGGAATTTGCAGAGTTCGTAACGATTATTGATTGCAGCCCACTAGATGGAAAGGAAGAGTTAGTCCTTAGTGTATACCGCACGCAGCAGACAAGTCCACCAACATGTAAAGGGGTGATGTTCTCTTCATCCTGATAAGTGGCATCGTATTTTCCGCTTTCGAAGAGTTTCTGGATAGATCCTATCTCCCCCAGCCGCGCAAGTTGCATTATATCCTCCTCAATCGGTATTGCCCTTTCGACGCCATTGCCAGAAGGGATGTCTTTCAGCTCGACTTCGTCATTTTGCGTTGCGTGTTTGGGAGGAGCGTCGGACGACTTGGGGAGCAAGGTCGAAGAGGAAGCAAAGCTTCGCTCAGTTGTATTCTGCGACTCTCGGGTTGAGGATATTTCGGACATCACTGGTGGATGGTCCGATCAAGGGGGCACCAACGGTTGATCCACTGTGGTTGAACTGGAGGAAGTATTTAAGAGGCTGCGTTCTGTCAAGGGTTAAATAAACTCATATCGCCGCACCAGGAACAATCGTGTTGAGCAGAACGAGATCGATGCTAGCCTGTACGGCAAGACTAGCTAGTATCTCGGAATTTAACTTGGTGATCACTGATCAGGCTGTGAAAAATGCAACTAATTCACCCACGAATTTTGTTTCAGTGCACAGAGGAACTAAACAGCACACTAAGCATAGCCCAGGGTCTTTTAAATGTGGCTGAGATCACTTCCACGGATAATGCAATCAAAAACCTTTAAGAAAAAAGAATCGCCAAGTGTGTCTGTACGGTTTATTTGATTTGGATCTAAAGCTACCTACAGATTAACCTGTTGTTACATATTTATTATCGAAATCCGTGGGATCCAACTCCGGAGAATTGTGAAGTTAAAAAACAGAGACCGCCAGGTCTCCGCAAATGCTAGTTAAATAAGAGCCGCCCTTTGGGGGCGACCTTGTCCAACGCCATCTCTGCATAAGTTAATACGAATCAACACGGTCTAGTTAAGTCCTCCGGGGCGATTTCCATTCGATATCCTCTGAGTCGGCAGTCGTCATTGTGTCATGGCGGGTAACAACGTCTGAGGAAAAGCAATATCGAAACGTTCTCGGAACATTGTAATCTCTTGAGAAAGAACCAAACTATCAATTTTGAGGTCAAAATCCATCAAGTAACAGAAGCCGATCTCAAGGCGGGTTAATTCCTTCTCTGTTACGCCCCCGACCGTAGAGAATCGCTTCTGGGAATGGTGAAGATCTTCAAGCACCTTTGTGGCCACCCGCAGACCGCCAAGCACTAGCCGGTGCGCGTTATGGACAGTGACCGGGACGATTCTCTCTATGACCGCCATTCGAGTGATATACCAGCTCGTCGCGAGGTAAACAGCCGCGGACATTGGACAGAACTGGTGTAATCTGAGAAGATAATCCTCAAGGGAGACCGCCGGGACCTGCTTTGAGAAAAATTTCTTGACCAACACCTCGTCGCGCGTGCTGCTGGCCTTTCCTTCATCCGCCGTTTCAGCCGACAACTGCCGCCGGCGAAGTGAAGAATACATTGCATCTCCACCGATTCCCATCATTGAGTTCATGTGCAAACAGAGTATGGTCAACGCCTCAATCGGCGTGAGAGCCGAAAAGTCACTTTGGGCAGCCATAATAGAGGCTGGTTCAGGGTTCGCTCCTAGGATATTGGCCTTTTCCGTCATAACGGAATTTGAGAAATAATTGGGCTGCAAAAGCGTCTCTGGCCTCGAAACAACATGGCAGGGAATCGGGCGAAATACGGATGTAGGTTAGATGTCGCACTCGGTGACGAACCATGTGAAGTCAACTGATAAATCGGGAGATGTTGGGGAAACAATTCTTCGTACTAACTAATGTTCTTCAAGAAAAATACACGAAATAGAATGCTAGAGATTCCTACCTCAACGACGAAGTTGAAGCTGCAAGCAATTGTTCGAAGATTCTATTGAGAAGACTAACTAATCCTTCATTGGACCGATCTTGCTTCCTCGGCAGCCTATAACTAGTTAACTAGTTAACTGACGTATTATATGGCCCGCCCCAGTGACAATCAGAGAGCAACAGTAGTCGCCTAGCCTTTGGACATGTCGTTCTACAATGTCTTCATGGATAACTACAGTTTGGTTTTTCGTGTGAAATCATCTCGACTCGGCTTGTGGATTAAGGTGACCAAGACATCACTTGCCTGGATCCCTAAAAAGGGTAGTTAGTTACTTGCATCAGGGCGTCAAGCGTCACCCAGGATACCACGTATGTATGTACCTTCGTCTACGCTTCGTGGCTTCCTCCCCACAACATCACATTTCGGGATGAAACATCTCAATTCAGATGCTGATTCTTTTCGTAGCAGCAAAGAGCTACCTAGGCACTTTGAGAGAACTGCAGGTGCCCATACATATACCGGGCAGGCTTAACTGGCAGCTGCAGGCATGCTGGCTCAGTGTGAGGGACGCAATGCTCTTTCCTGCTGCGAGCTGTGCGTGGACTGCGTGCCCGTGTGCCTGCCGGGGCGGGGGCCATTTCAGAGATCACCCATCTGGAAATTGTCGTCTCCATGACTCTCACGTCAACGCACACCCCAACACCGCTGCTTTTTCTTTTGCTCGCATTATCTGCGGAGGAAATCTGTGCTGATAGTCGGGAAAAATGGGTAGAGGATGGTGGACTTTTGTCTGCCTCCTGACATCGCTCTTCTTCCTCTGTCCAAGGGTTTTTTCTGAACCCACTTCCGCCCAGGAGCTTACATTAGGCAATGAACCGGCTGCTTCAACCTCGTCTTCTCCTCAGAAACCGGGACCTGACCTGCTGACCGAGCATGACTGGAAATATGCTTTCGGACAGCTCAATGATTACCTCGAATTGACGACAGATGACATGGAGTTTGAGCAAAACTTCCACCTTCCGCACGGGCCGCCAGACATGTTTTCTCTGCTGCCGACCCAAGAAGAAATAGAAGAGGCTATCGATCCCTCGGAAGTTGATACCTCAGCGGCATCGTTGCAAGCTCTAAATATACCGTGAGTTGCTTACCCATAGCCAGCAGTGCCTTTTAGTTGCGTTTCTAACCCGCTTTGTAAAGCCAATATGGTAACTGGACCGGACAATCCTGGTCTCTGAGATTTCGTGGCTATAGTTTCACTCAACCTGGTATTTCTAACAAAACGATTGAAAAGTTTATGAGCAGGGCTTTGGGCTTTCCTGCATGGACTCTAAATGAAGATCAATACTTGCATGCAATGCAAATGGCGCGTGGATTGTTTGTTTTATTGCGATCTAAAGTACGGTTGGCGTGGCGCCTCTTACCGGAAGATGGCTTACAAGGTGAGGTGGACGGTGGAAGAGACCAGATCTGGCCCCCAATCCGCAATGAAGTAATCGCCCCATACCTCACAGACTTCGTGGGCGATTATGACTTCTTCGCCGATATAGGAGGACTGCTAGATGACTATCTTTTTCCCGGAGATTCATTAGACGAGATACAGTCCGTTCGTCTTAACAGCAACGCAACATTGAATGCTGGAATTCCGGTATCCTACCTAGTGCCTCCTTTCGGCATTACCATCGTGAGCGATATTGACGACGTGCTCCGTGTGTCAACTATCTACCATCCAAGTGAAGGATTCAGGAATTTGCTAACGAGACCATTTTACCCGTGGCTGAACATGCCCCAAATTTTCGCGAATTGGTCGGACTCTTTACCTGATGCGCATTTTCATTATTTGACGACAGCGCCGGACCAAATGGCCCAAAGCTACATGGACTTTATTTATCAGGCATATCCGCGTGGGAGTTTCGACATGCGAGCTGTTAATTTTAAACGCTTTCGCTCAAGCTGGTCGGTTCGAAGTGGCCTACTTGAGAAAGTCCTCCAGACCTACCCGCAGCGGAAATTCGTTCTCATCGGGGATAATAGCAACCACGACATAATGAAAAACTATCCACTTCTAGCGCTCAAGTATCCTGACCAAATTCAATGCATATTTGTGCGGAACGTGTCAGCTACAGATCGTACTTTTCGGTGGCCTTATACTACGAAATATTTCAAACCACTAACCAGGAAAAGTTATATGCTATTTCGATATCCTGTAAGTTCAACTTTTCTGAATTGATTTATGCTTTCTTTTCAAAATTGCTTGCATGTAACTACTGTTCACAAAGCGACTAACTCCTGGCACTAGGACGACCTAGCAAACCTGGACATCGAAAACGGGCAATGCAACAATGAATCGGTTCCACAACATTTTGCCTTCCGATGGCAGGGCCTCCCGTGGCGGCCGTAATTATTAGGTGTGATGTCTAATGGGAAATTTGGCCAGGCTTTGCCTCTGTCAAAAAGGCTAGAAGCGAGGTGTTGTTTTGTTTGAAAGGATGTAATACTAATGAGAGTTAGTGTTTACAATAGTTACCATGTGTACTTGTGTTGATTCATCCAATCAACTTATTATAATATTAACGTCCCTGGACTGCATTCATGAGAGGAAATCTGTAGATTGCTTGAGCTCTTTCTTTCCCAAGGTTGCTTCCACAGTTGCGTCATTGCCCTGCGCCAAGGCCAATCCAACCTAACTAGTCACGCTAAACTTTTTTTGGTTCAACAACAACAAATCCCAAGCTAGGAACGATCGGTTGATCCATTTCACTTGCAAAAGCATCGCACTGCATTGGATTACTTGCCCTTACCTAGAACCGACGTTTTTCTCGAATGAAAGGAATAAGTTTACTGACGTTATATCTCAGAGGAAAGCAAGAGTAATAATGCCCCGACCACCCGCAAAAAGGGGCCGCGCGCCGCGTCAGAACGCGCCCTCCACGGCACCACGGTTAGCCGCAAAAGTTGAGATCGAGCCCACAGCCAAGGTTGCAGGGAGAAGGGAACGAGGAGGTGATGAAAAAGCTGTACCAAGGACCAGTAATATTATACAAGCAACTCCCGCTCGCGCCAGCCGACCCGTGCGTGAAAGATCAAGTACAAGGAACAAACAAACGCCCGTTACAAAACCGTCGCTAGTCTATCCGGGGTCGGCAACATCGGTCGTGGCCGGAGGCAATGTCGGGCGAGGGCGTTTCTCTGCTGGACCCAAACGAGGGGATACTAGTTCCTTGATTCAGAAGATGGGGATTGGAACGCCTGCCTTCGAGAGTTCGATGCTGAGTACGTTCAGGCCGCGACCGAGACAGAAGAGTATTTTACAATTGATGGCGGACGATGAGTCTTCGGATCTAGGTGATGATGAGGATTTTTTGGGAAGCTTTGAACCGGAGGATGAATCTACGCCGTTGAATTTGGGGAAGAGGAAGACGTTGACAAAGAATGAATTGGTTGCTGGTGCACGCGGTTTTGATATTGAAGGTGGCTTTGATGAAGAACGTATCCCCGAGTCGCCTGTGAGAGGTAATTCAGATTCGCAGAGATTGTCGCTGTCATCTGTGAATCCGAAGAAAAGGAAGATAATGGTCGTGATACCGCCATATATCCCGAAGGACACCAGGGAGCCCGTGACTCCCTTGGAAACTAAATCTGTTGCTGTTGCTGCTGATGATGATGTTGAGGCCATCGAAGTTGTCGAAGAAACTGAGCACAGCCTGTCGGAAGACGATGATGACCTGCTTCCTCCAATGAGACGGACTGAACCTGAAAAATCGCCCGAGGCCTGGAGCCAAACCTTAGCACCACCGTTAAGCAGCAGTCCTGTCTCATCCTCCAGAAAATCGCCCATTCAACCTAAATCATCCACAACAGGCCCAAAGAAAAAGGTCAAGGCGGATTCTAAAGCGCAGCTTGTCTCCACAGCTACTCTACAGGCAAGCCTTATGCCACAGAGAAGTCGACGAAAGCGACGGCCAAGAGGCCCCGGGAAATTCGATGTATTCGACGACAACGGCGATATTTCCGATGAACGGAGCCCATCTCCCGAACTAAGGCCCGATGAAGATGAATTGAGTTTCTTACCGGCGCAGTCAAAGCGAAAGGGTACGAGCAAGAGACTGAAAGAAAACAAAGCCGCATCAAATATATTACCCAAGCGTCTACAACCATCTAACGCAAAGGAAAAACATAAGAACTCCACTAACACTCGGCTATCAAGACCCTCCAAGGGCAAAGGGCGGGCTACATATTCCCGTCGGCGAGTGGCAGGCGAAGAGGAAAATTGTGCAGCTGCCGTATCCTCAGCAAACAAGGATAACGTTGGCAAGATTTCTGAAGCTATCGGGCCTGTTGTTAGTGAAGAGTTGCTACTGCAGGCCAAGAAGTTTGTTGATGTAGACCAGTGGTCTATTGATTTTGAAGATGTAGCAGAGGAAAGCAGTCCATATAGATGAGGCTCACGTCGGACCTAGATGCAGACATCTTACTATTACCGAGGAGCATTAAATTGGAGCGCATGGACAGTACAGTACATAAGTGGGGTTTACTTGGCGGGTCAGATATACCATTTTTCTGTACGGAGTATGAGAAGTTTTCAATTCAGCTTTGTCTGCTATTTCCGGATTAATAAACCTGGTTGATAATGAGGATCCCTCTTCAAAGATATTCGCCGACGTTTTCCTTGCTTCCTTGTCTATTGTTCCGGAGAAGGCGTTCACTTGGTTGCTTGAAGGTGGTGCCCGTCCTCTCTCCACTCCCTGTTCCGTTCCCGACTTTAGCCATGGTTAGCCACCAACAGATACTTTTCTCCAAATGAGGGGCATATGTAGAAGGTATGCATTGCAAACACAATACTGCCCATCTCTAATATCCTTTCAACAGCCTCAAATCAAACAGCAGCCACTTCTCTTGCTACTTGTTCTTCTTAAACGAAAAGACAAAATCCGAAATCCGTTATCAATCGCCCAGAATGGATCCGGCCGTCGACAAGGTGCTTGCTGGCAAGTACCCCGCCAAACAGCATGCGAGACGCGTAGCAGAGGCCCTCAAGGCGTCCGGACAAGACGGATCAGGAGTGATTTACTTAGAAGGCACAAAGACTCGCATGGCCGAGGACAGTGATGAGACCGTGCCATTCCGGTGAGCACTTTTTTGCGAGAAGAATCTTCTTTGTTTGCCTATCCCCGCACAGCCGCGTAACAGCGACCACCGGGCCACTGATTGAAGGAACCTAGCCAACGCCGCAACTTCTTCTACCTGTCCGGCTGCGAGCTTGCCGACTCGTACGTCACATACAACATCGACAAAGATGAGCTTACTCTTTACATCCCCCCAGCCGACCCCGACTCGGTGATGTGGACCGGTATGCCGATCAGCCCCGAGGAGGCTCTCAACGTGTATGACGCCGACAAGATCCTGCCTTCGACCGAGATCAATGCGCAGCTAGCCCACTACTGTGCGATCAAAGAGAGCACGCCGAAATGTGTCTACGCGATCCCGGACCGAGTTTCTGCCGAAACGACATTCCTTCCTTTCGATGACACCAACTGGGACGTTCTGAGCAACGCTCTGGAACAATGCAGGAAGGTCAAGGATGAGTACGAGATCGCGCTGCTTAAGCGTGCTAACGAGATCTCCGCTCAGGCGCATCTTGCAGTGATGAAGGCAGCCAAGTCGGCCAAGAATGAGCGGGAGCTTGAGGCTGTTTTCCGCAGCACATGCTTGCACTATAATAGCCGGGAACAGTCGTACGGTCCTATTTTTGCCAGTGGGGTCAATGGCGCGACGTTGCATTATCAGACAAACAACCTGGAGCTGGACGATCCGGCAACAGGGGAGAGAAGCAGTCTCCTTGTCGATGCGGGTGGAGAGTACCGGATCTACTGCTCTGATATCACTCGCGTCTACCCGCTCTCCGGTAAATTCTCTACCGAAGCGCGCCAGATCTACGACATCGTTCTTGAGATGCAGAACCAATGCCTGGACATGATCAAGGCGGGCGTGGCTTGGGACGATGTGCATGCTCGTGCTCACAAAGTTGCTATCAATGGCCTTTTGCGTCTGGGCGTTCTGCGCGGCTCCGAAGAAGAGCTCTTCGAAAAGCGCGTCAGTGTTGCGTTCTTCCCACACGGGCTGGGCCATTATCTAGGGATGGACACTCACGACGTTGGCGGTAACCCGAACTATGAAGATTCCAATCCTATGTTCAAGTACTTGCGCCTGAGAGGAACTTTGTCACCAGGAGAGGTGGTGACTGTCGAACCTGGCGTATGTGTTGATTCAATGCCGTTTTCATCTTTCCTTTTCATATTCATTATACTAATTGTCTCACAGGTGTATTTCTGCCGATTCATCGTCGAACCATATCTCTCTTCGCCTGAATTGGGCAAGTATATTGATTCTGCTGTACTTGACAAGTACTGGAAAGTCGGTGGTGTCCGCATTGAAGACAATGTCGTCGTCACTCAAGCCGGCTACCAGAATCTTACCACTGTACCAAAGGACCCAGAGGAGGTTGAGAAGATTGTGCAGCAGGGATGAATTCCTTGTTCTGCATGCAGTTTCAATTGTATGTATGTAAATCTGTGTGTACATAAAGGTTGACATATTAACCATGGGTAATACTACTCCTCATTCATTATTGTTGGCATTGGTTATGAAATTTAAGTACATACAATAAGAGAGCAAAAAGAGGTTAACTGAAGTTGATAATAAAACAATGAAGGACACTCAACTCCATAACCAATTTTTATTGCAGAATAAAGAAAAGAAAAGCATTTGGAACAATAGGTTGCACAACACTATGACTCGGGTATCCACGCCTATTCGTAGTAACGCGAGCATTGGGGCTATATATAATAACACAGAGGAGCCGAACGAACAAGGTCCTAGTACACAACAAACGCTTCACGCGTTATATCTAGCTCTCTTCCTAGCGCTTCCCTTAATTGCAGGGCTGCCAGTATCACGGTCATGGACCGCCCGTTTTTCCTTCTGGTCTAGTACAAGACTAAGAACATCGAAACCAAACTGAGGATATTGCAGACATAGGGATCTGAAATCTTCTTCTGCTTCATGACGCAACACATGGCTTCTGGTAGCCCAAAACGCGGCGACTGGTTTCCTGATTGTGTCGTCATGACCGGTATGGGTATAGACATATTTGGCATATGCAATTTCTCCCTTTGCTGTACTGTTGATTCGGTGAATTTTTCCGTGCGCGAGAGACTTAAGGGTGCTGATGCCGAGTTTCTCGGCCAACGTGTAGACGCGTGCGTGCTTAAGGAGCTGATTACCGGTCTCGTCGACTTCGGGGATCGATGGATCCGACTCGAGACCGTCTGCGGGTGACGAAAGCCGCTTGGGAAAGTACTCGCCTGTGTACTGGTATTGGAGAAAGCATCCAACTGCATCTAATGACTCGTCCTCAAGAAGAATGCGACGCTAAGATATGAGTTAGAATACGTTGGGAACACCCTGAAAGCTCAAGCGCAGGTTTTCCGGCAAAGAGGTGTCATGCAAAACGCATTGCGTCTAAGGAATTTGACATACCGGGCCATCTTCCGGGAATTGTGACACAAGTTTTGCAAAATACGGGCTCGAAGTCAGGATTGCCTGATGTGCTGTTAAGATTGTCTGCTCGTCGTCTTTTCCAATAGCCAATTCCACAATTGGAGATTTCAGATAACTAACAATCGGTTATAAACATTGTCTCAAGCCTTCAATAACTGATCTGTTACCCGACAACGCTTTGTCCAACGGATTGATACGGCGGGCCACAAGAAGAAGCGTTGCCATACAGTGTAGGGTAATTGAACGAGATATTCTTACTCTAAAAACTTGAACTCCCTGCTCGGCTCAGCGGGCGTTTCCGTCGGTTCGCCTTGCTCCCCCACAGGAGTCGGACCACCTGTAGCTTCGGCAGGCTCCGTCTGGGGAGCCGGAGTTTCCTTTGCACCAGCCATTTCCACGTCATCAACTTCTCCAATCTCGACTTCAATGCGAGGTTCAGCCATGGCTTCTTCTACGGGTAGGACGTGGTAGTTTTTCAACCGGGTAGCTTATTTTGAAGCAGATGCGACGGGGAGCAGAAGAGATGTGGTCAATTACAGAATCAAGCTGCAATGACAGAGCAATTCGCTGGCTAGGATCTTCAAGGGATTGAATATACCTGTGATGCCCTAAGAATGACGCTGGCTGGAGGAGCAGAGGCCGACAACAGACCACCTCGTCGTTCTTCCTGCCACAAGGAGCTTTGAAGGAGCAAGGGAATCTGCCATCGTCTACCGCCCAGTTGCCCCTGACCCAGCCACCAACATTTCGGGAACGATCAACTAGTTCGCGCTAGCGTGCTAGCTCCAATCCGCGACAAAAAAGTAGTGGTTAAATCAGTGAATGGTGATGAAATGTGTTTTGTTTTCTGTGATATTGTACAGTACATATAGTTAGATCATTAAGTGTTTTTGGAGCTGAACAACGGGTATTGATAACGTGTTGAACAAATTTACGAATTAATCATTCCTTGACATCACTTGTTTTCACGGTATCTTGCAAAAATGGTTCTTCAATCCCTTTACTCTCAATCCCAACCAGCGCATCTAGCTTCTGATTCGATCTGAAAATACCTTTGTCGCCACCTACGGCATGGGCCATGGAAGCTTCAGGCAACGGCGCCAATTCCCCAAGCACCTTCCGCATATAGAGCACAACCTGGGCGATCTTGTTCCAGTCGATATCCTGTCCGCGACCTTGTGCATCCGTATATGATCCTTTGTACAGGTTCCGCCATATGGCAGCTCCAAGAACGGCATCGCCCTTTATCAGTCCCTCGTCGTATGCCGCGATAACACCACGCCATTGAATAAACAAATCTTTGAGATATTTCACGCGCATCGGTCGGGCTGTGATCTTGTGCATGATGTCCATGCGATCTTCGGCGTGATTTGAGAAGTGATCGAAGAAGTGGCGAGAGAATGTCTGGAACGATTCGGGGGACGGCAGGGCGCGGAGACGAACGGTTACCAGGTACATGTGTAGAAATGTAACTTGAGACCATGACGAGAATGTCGGAAGGAGACCGAGTTCTATAGATATCATTGAACATTCGTCAGTGGAAAAGCTGCTTTGGGAAAGGAATTCAAGGTTGCTTCAATATTGCAAGCACTGGACTTGTGAAACACTTTACCTTCATACCACCAACTCTCTCCTGTACCCAAATCTTCTCCGCTGGCAGTTTTTGGAATTTCGGCATTTTGCGAAACTTGCGGAATCTTGTAATCCGCCTGTGCGGAACAGGCTTCAAAGAGCTTTTTTGTAATACCAAATGCAACGTAGGTCTCAGTCGAACGTAAGCCACCAGCTCTATGGCGAGCTGCTAAAGGTGATTTAGGTAGAGGAACTGGATCTTGAAGAGGCGAAGCAGGGGTATTCGAGGAGGTTGATACGTATCGGCGCGATGAAGAGCCCGTTATTCTGCTGGCAAACCAGGGACGCTGTACAATCGGCTTACACCGCGTTTTAAGATGAGATTCGAATGGGACAAGCTTCGCATCCTTCGAAATTGAAATCAGCTAATTCCGCTGGCTCTTTCGTGAGACTCTCTCGGCTTGAGGATTTAGCCTGCACTTACCTGAAAGGTCCGCGATAACTGAGCAAGTGGCCTTGAGCAATTGGCAAACGGTCTCGAAGCCATGGGTTAAGCAGTGATTTGAGCTAATGCGGATTGAAATTATAAAACTAGAATTGTGTTGAATGACTTCTCGATTTTTATTGTTCGTCATAATGAGCTTTCGAGGTTGAGATGGAAAATAATGGATAGGTTGTTTGCACTGTTTGACAAGTCTGTTTTCTACTAACGTAATTCCACACCGAGCGGTCATCCACACCGAGCGGTCAGCAAAATCAAAATATCTTCCAATTTAACTACCCTTCCACTTCAACGCGCAATTATGCCACCAATTCGAAATAAAGAAGCTTCTAACTCTCTAGAGATGGAGGGAAGAATTGAACTCGTGATAAATGCCTTTAATAAGCAAGAAATTCCCTCTATTTCTGAAGCTGCACGTGTTTTTAATGTGCCTAGAACTACACTGAGTTCTCGACTCAAAGGCCGGTCTGCTAGGGTGAATTTACGCGCAAATTCACACAAATTATCTGCTGCTGAAGAGGATAGGCTAGTTGAATGGGTGCTGGACCAGGCTAAATGAGGATTCCCCCCCCAGCCGGCATTTGTTGAAGATATAGCTAATTATCTTCTTACCTTATGGAATTCTACCACCTCTACTACACCACCCCCCCATGTCAGCAAGAACTGGATTTCAAGACTGATTAAACGCCGTACGGAGCTCCAAAGCTGTTATTCCA
>LJPK01000835.1:0-12484 GCA_001430945.1 Amauroascus niger | reverse complement strand
AGCCTGCTTATAGGTCCGTAACACAATCCATCAACATAATTCTCCATTCAAGACATCTTGAAATAATCAACCCAATCCTAGATTGACAATGTGGTAGGGCTTGAATTCACAAGCCAAACCCAATCATGACAGTCTCTTGTTTCTGAATTTTTGTTGTTGGAATTGTTTGTCACTTGTAAATTGATTTGCAGGTAAGGGCTTGTTCTTGTTATTTTCTTAAATCATTGTCAAATTTGTCAATCCGGTAGAGATTTGATTGGTTTCTTATTGGGTAGTTATTGTGTGAGGATTGGTTTGTTCACAATCGCTGTGAGGTTATTGTTGGATGTAAAGCTTTCCAGCTCTGTTTGCTCATTCTTGAGCCCATGGATACAAAGCTTCTCAGCTCCATTGGATACAAAGCTTCCCAGCTCCATTTGCTCATTCTTGAGCCTGTGGATACAAAGCTTCCCAGCTTACTTCCTTGTTGTCATCGTTGATACGCGTGATTCGCCAAGATTGTGTTCGTTCGATAGGGTCTGCTGAAGGTACGCGATCAACTAAGATCAAAGGGCATCAAGGGCAGACCTTGGTAAGTTGATTGCAATGCTTTTTAACAGAAAACCATCAAAAAGGGCAGTAGGAAGGATCTTTAGTGTTATGATAGAACCTCAAACTAACTAAAAGGCCGAAGCCAAAGGCAGGTAAGAATCTAGAACACTAAAGATGATGCCAGAAAGAGGGGTCTGGGGGCAGAGGGGTTTATATAGAACCGCGATGCCCTTCCTGGCAATCGCCTAGATCGCGAAGAGGTCTTTGATATCAAAGAGATCTTTGAGAGCAAAGACCTCAAAGATCACAAAGAGCTCCGGGATCTGGGCAACTGTCAGGCAGGTCCTAACAATATACATCTCACTGATATCTCATTTTTATAAGAGTTAGTGATGAGTTCTTTACCATATCAATACATATCTTCTCTTATCATTATCATCAACTATTCATCTATTCATTGATTCATTATAGTTTCTATCTCAATTCACTGTTCTAGTTAGCACTCTAAGTGTCTATTCTCACAAAAGTTATAAAAACTGTAAATATCATAAAAATTGCTTTGTAGATCTGAAATGTAAGTAGCTGTTAATTCATAAAAAATCAGATCAAGTACTGAATCTAACACTCATGAATCAATTGTAGATGTTGCTTGCATTGTAGATGGTGTAACTATCTAGTGAAGCTACATGCAAAATGATTGTTTGTAAGTCACATGATCTAGAGCTAGTCATATTATCTAATATTAGATGGTGAATTACATTACATAAGCACCTCAACAGTTGTTCTGTAAGAGAGAGAATGTTTGTTATATTCAAGCTATCTGAAAACTGAGCTATTTACAAAAAGATGTGTAAGTTATATAAAGAAGTAGTCAGATTATCTCATTTTCTTATGTAATGCATTTCACAAACGGATCAAATCATCAAAATTATTCAAATATTAATAGCATGTCAGTTTTAAAATCTTCTCAAATGATTTGAATCTGCAATAAAAATAGATTACAAAATTCAGATTTATTTTTTTAAACATAGTTGAATATTAATTCATACTGTAGATATTGCTCTTAACTTAATAAATTGCTTAGTATTTTTGTATCATTTTGTATCTCTATTTATTTATTCATTATCTTAATTAACTTATCAAAATTTACAGATACTTACTGAAGATTGAAAATAGATCAATTATTTAAGCTTTATTTAGAGCTTATTTAATTTATAAGACTTTTGTTAAATAAATGCTCTTACAGATTTTGAGCTTAAGATTTACTATCATTCTGATTTGATTTGTACACATCAAATTCATCAATTTACATTGACTTCTTTGCTTTGCTCTATTGACAAACTTCAGCTGTCTTACTTAATCTTTAAGCTTTTAAACTTTGTATTTATTTTCTCTTCATGAATTCAGCTTTGTTAAATAGTTTTGTGATCATTTTCAATCAATTTGCTGTTGATTTGCAGATTCTGACTGACATTCTTCATCATTCTGAATCTATTATAAAGTTGTTGAATATAATGCTTTTCAGCTCTTGTTGTTGTATTTTTATGACGCAGCTACTCTGTTCAATCTTTGAGCTTCAGCATCAGTTGAATACAATGCTTTTCAACTTAATTTGCTTTATCTTCATGACTTAGCTACTCTGCTCAATCTTTAAGCTTTCAGACTAAATTTACTTTGTTCTCTGTGAACTCAGCTGCTCTGTCCAATCTTAGAGCTTTGAGATCAGTTGAATACATGCTTCCCAGCTTTCAGCACTAACATAGTTCTCACAGAATGTTATTGCTTCCCAGCTTTCAGCATTAATATTGTTTCCATGAGATACAAAGCTTCCCAGCTTTCAGCACTAATGTAGTTCTCACAGAAGCTCCTTATGACTTTATACCCTAATACCAGCATGTTTGGCAGCTTAAAGCAACTAAGGGGTCATAACCTGTAAGGGGGAGGATGCTTGTCATATTCAAGCTATCCAGAAACTGAGCTATCTACAAAAAGGTGCGTGGGTCACGTGGAGGGGTAGCCGGATTACCTAACATGTTCCGTGGGCGATTACATTACCACTTGCAACGCACAACGCGTTGCTTGGTCATTTCGCTCTTGCCTTTCTTGACCCTTCCAAGGTTCAGATCTTTGGAATGTGGCTATTTCTCTGTTGATCTTATCATCTTATAATTCTACGGTTCTCTTTTGAGGATTAGAGGGAATCCGAGGAAAGATGGCAGGCCGTATCACTGTTGGAGCACTTAGGTAGTCCCCCTCGCATGCTCCTAGGACCGTGTGGGATAAACACTAACTAAAGACTTGCCAGTGCCATTTTTGACGAGACAAAGGAAAAGGTTCCTAATCCGATTGTGCAATGCCTTCTTTTGAAACCGTTATCCTCCCCAACTGGCGGCCCAGATAGATACCGAGCGGTCTTCAGTGATATTTCGAATTTTGTACAAACAGTGATCGCAAGTTGTAAGTACCTGATGTGCTAATATGTCAAATAAGGATTCCTAACAAGCTGGCCAGCCATGAACGAACTGGTAACGAGCGGGGCATTACGGCGGGGTTGTTTTGTACGACTAAAGTCCTTCCAAGCCAACTCTTCGAAGGGCAAACGGTTGGTACCACCTCGGATGGTGTGATTACTTGTAGAGACTGACAGCCTCAGGATCTTGATTGTTTTAGACCTTGATGTGTTACAGGATCTAGGGGACTGTGAAAAGCTCGGTGACCCAAGACCTTTAGATGCCAAAGCGCCTGAGGCCGAAAAGCCGGCACCCACGGCTGTTTCTAGCAATGGCTTTTATGGCATAGCACCGCAACAATCAGCGCCACATCCACAACACCGTCAACGACCAGGCGTTCCAACAATGGCTCCCACCCACGCCAACATCTATCCGATTGAAGCGTTGTCGCCATTCTGTCACAAATGGACTATTAAGGTCCGATGCACCAACAAATCTGCCATCAAGACTTGGTCCAATAGGAATGGAGAAGGAAGACTCTTCAGCGTCAATCTATTGGACGATAGCGGGGAAATTCGAGCAACAGCCTTCAAGGAGCAGTGTGACTTGCTCTACCCATTATTCGAAGAAGGCAGTGTGTATTACATATCCAGCCCCTGTCGTGTCCAGATAGCAAAGAGAAACTTCAGCAACGTGAACAATGATTATGAGCTTACTTTCGAGAAAGACACTTTGGTTGAAAAGGTGAGGCCGACTTCTCGATAAAGGCAAGCCTCCAGAAACTAATTAGTTCACACAGGCAGAAGATAATGAACATGTTCCTCAAATGCGCTTTAACTTTACGAGTATCGGGAATTTGCATTCTGTGGAAAAGGACACGACGATCGACGTTTTGGGGGTTTTGAAAAGTGTTGATCAAGTCACGGAAATCCCCTCCAAATCAACAGGCAAGCGGTACACGAAACGTGAGCTGACGTTAGTCGATGATACCGGATATTCTGTTCGCCTTACGGTTTGGGGAAATGTGGCAACTTCCTTTGACATAATGCCAAATTCCGTTATTGCGTTTAAAGGGGTGAAAGTTTCCGACTTTGGAGGGAAATCCCTAAGTCTGTTGCACTCGGGCACCATCACAGCCGACCCAGATATCGAGGATGCTCACAAACTAAAGGGCTGGTACGATGCTCAGGGCAAATTTGACCAGTTTTCAACCCACACTTTGACCGAGAATGCAGCGGTTGGCACACGACAAAACACTTCTAAAACAATCGCTGATGTCAGAGACAACCAACTCGGAATGACCGACAAACCGGACTACTTTTCTCTAACCACAACCATTATGCATGTGAAGACAGAAAATACAGTTTGTTATCCCGCTTGCGCTCAAGAGGGATGCAATAAAAAAGTCGTTCAGGTAGACTCGGGACAGTGGAATTGTGAACACTGTGAAAAGTCAAGTGCTGAACCCGAATACCGGTACATCCTCTCAGCGGGTGTCGCCGACCATACAGGACAATTATGGCTAAGCTGCTTTGACGAAGCTGGACGATTAATCATGGGAATCACTGCTAATGAGTACATGAAGCTTAAAGAAAATGATGAGAAAAGTGCAAATGCGGTCGTTTATGATAGTACTTGCAAGAAGTGGAATCTCAGATGCAAGGCCAAGTTGGAGAATTTCCAAAATCAGCAACGGTTTGTCCCTTCTTCAACAGCACTACTATTAACATCGTGACTAACAAATTTATAGAGTTCGCTATCAGGTTGTAGGGGCTTCACCGATTAATTATTCTCATGAGTCTTCCAGATTCGTAGAATTAATTGAATCTTACAACCTTGACCAAACCGAAGGAGAATGAGATTAGCGAATCAATGCCGTGGCAAGGACAATATGTGATGGCATTTCAAATTTAACAGTATACTTGCTCCGAAAAAAAGAGTCCGTAGTCTGACAATTTCAACCGACCTGGTGTGAAGAACAAGGCCAACCAATTTCCCTGCATCTATCAATGACAAAAACAGTGCAAGTAACAGTACATCTTGACAAATTTTCAACACCACATCTAGTAATCCCTGTTTCCAAGACTATAAGGCGCTAGAATCCCCCTCAGCTTCGGTACATCCCTTACCACTGCTAGGTTCTAGCTCGCCAGCTGTAGGTGTGAGATTCCAATCGATGATCCCTTGAGGCCCATAGCGCTTTTCCAACCACTCGTTGGCCTGTTTGAAATGCCCACAATTAAACTTTAGATTAAAATCTGTTAGTTCTCGAGGTTCTCTATGGTTCGGGATTTCAATACGCAGGAAAATTGCAACTTACAAATCCACGATGTGCACTCAGAGGACTTGGGTGGACAGACCGTAGAACACAGTGTTTTTGCCGGTTGATATCGGCTACGCGTTTGCCAGCGGGGTTTCCCCACGCAAGAAAGACAACACCGTGAGTTCGAATTTTGGCAACCACATCGATCGCTTTCTGTGTAAATCGTTCCCATCCCTGCTTGGAGTGGCTATTCGGGCTTCGATCGCGAACGGTCAAGCAAGTATTGAGCATCAATACTCCATGATCGGCCCAGGGGGTGAGCAAGCCCCCCTTATTCGCTGGCGGCTGGAAGGAAGGATAATCCTTTTTTAGAGCGGTATATATGTTCTGTAATGAAGGGGGGGCAGGGGTCGGAGGGCGGACGGAGAAGCATAGCCCATGTGCCTGTCCATACCCATGATAAGGGTCTTGACCAAGGATCACGGCTTTGACTTTGTGCAAAGGTGTGTGACGGGACCTTTCAAAAAAAGAGTTAGATCAAAATTTTCTACTATTCATGGTTGTAGAAGGAGGGCTATACCAAGAATAGACATCAGCAAGAGGCGGGAAGATCTGGGCCCCCGACTCTATTTCTCTGTGCAGGAATCGTTTTAAATTCAGAAATTCTTTAGTTAGGAGTTCATCCTTGAGGTGAGTCAGCCAACTTTCTTCTAATGTCTCAATCTCCAATTTCAGTAGCTCCTTTTGCTCGGAAGTCAGGCTTGCAGCCCACTTTTCTTTGTCGAATTTGGATGGAACAAGATTTGATGCGGTATTGTGCCCAGTTAATATGGTGCTTTTGGCCACTGGGGCGCTGAAGAACGATGTGATTGTCCCATTGGATTTGGGTTTTTTGGTGGCGAGGGGGGCAGTTGGCAGATGGGCTGCCTTTCTTTTGAGGTTGTTTGAGTAAGACATTGTTCAGCTGTTTCGCATGAATATAACTAGAAACAAATAATGTTTTCAAGTCAGAAGATATGGGGATGGTCATGGGAAAAGGGGTACCTCTGAGGCTCTTGTATAAATAGCCTCAGCTATAAGGTAGTTAAATGGTGGCAGACGCGTATTGACGCGTTTCTGCACACATCCGTGTTCTCATTGGCTGATACTTTATTAATTTAATTCTTCTCAGAAAATGTGCAGCTCTAAGACTAACTATTCATTTTAAGCTTCTCTTTCTAAAGGGTGCATGTTGAGGCACCCTAACCCTATAATGTAAGGTAATCCACCACCTAACAACCACTCCCACCTAACAACCACCAAATTTGAATTCAACTACTCTTACAAAATCTACAATGTTTCAACAACAACATAAAATATTCAATTAAGATATTACTAGTTAGTAAATAAGATGAAATATTACATATAAATCTATATAGAAAATTTCAAATTCTACTGAATGATGTAATAATGCAATTAGAGTAAAAATAAATTGATTTTAGTTTGTTTAAAATTGAAGCAACAGAAATAAAATAAAGTTTATAATAGAGAGATTTATAAATAATAATATTAAAGTTTCAAAGTTAATAATTAGAGAATTTTAATTAATTAAGTTGGTAGAAGCTTTTTCTGTCTTTCTACTTTAACAAATAAATTTAATAAATTTAATTTTATTTTTTTTTTATCTATTTTTTTTAACATTTATAAAATTTTTTAGTATTTTTTTCAGTCTACTTGCAAGTCTGTTTAATAGTTTTATTTTTATTTTTTAAATATTAAATCACTAAATGAACTTTTTTATAAGCAGTTTTCTCAAATGAAAATTGAGTTATCAAAATTTTCTCACATTAATTATATACAGTCTAATCTGTTATTACTTATTAACATTTATGTGAGCGGTCAAAGCTAGGTTTGATTTGCTAAGCTATCTACTCTAAGTACAGAAAGAAACAGATGAGGAAGAAAGAGAAAGAAAGAAGGCTTTTGTTGAGATCAATCTGGGGCTCTTGTAATTGAGCTTGAAGAGTGAGCTTAGGGCTCAAATCAAGAGCTCAGTTGAACACATGTTGATTCAGGAGTTGACTTGACAATGCATTGAGAGTCTGCTTACCAGTTATTGTTGTTGATGTTTAGTGGCTGGTTCCCATTTCTGGTGTTTGGAACTTTCCCATCTATTGAGCATCTTGGTGTTCTTGAAGGCAGCAGTGGATTTCCATGTTGCTTAACTTCATTCTGTTCATTGAATGTGGTATTTTTGCTTGACTCCAGTGCCTTTTTCACTTACAATTTTGTTGATTTTGTACTTCTCTTGTGAATCATCACTGTATTTATTATTGACTAGAGAGATGGATTGTTATAGAGTGAGGCCTTGATCCTAATGTAAAAGGAGTCAAGTACCCTATATGGGGAGACCCGGTCTCTGAAGTACGTAGATAATGTGATTGAATTGATTCTGTGGAATGATATCACACAGTGTGGCCATCAGAGATATTGGTATAGGTAACTTGTTAAAGAATAACAATAGCTTGAATGATAGAACACTCAAAGAGCTAAGCAATATAGAAGTATCAAGATGGTATTGATGGTAATCAAAGTATTAAGTAAAGCTATCTATATGTAGGCTCTGATAAGTGTGATAACAATGAAGAACAAAAGATTTCTTGCTGAGAGTAGAAGACCCTCTTATATACATAATTCTCATCATAGCACTGCTATGTTCAGATCATAGTGCTGCTATATTCAGATCATAGTGCTGTTATGTTTGAATCATAATGCTGCTATGTTTGAATCATAGTGCTGCTATATTTGAATCATAGTGCTGCTATGTTCTGACATATTAGTGATCAGTTTGATTCAAAATATTCTTCTTCTGATCTATCATCAATTGAGCTGTTTCTTTCTGCTGTGCTGCAATCTTTCTAAATCTCTAAGTTTGTTTATAGATCTGTAACATGAATGATTGTGATTCATGAATCTTCTGCAAGAGAAAGAAATTCTTGATGACAGAATGTAGAAGTTGCATATGAAAGACATCATGAATTTCTGATGATGTATTTAGTTGATAGACATGAGAGCTTATAACTTCAAAAATTGTGTACTTGATGTTCTTCACATCAAGCTTCTTGCTTGAATGATTCATTTTAACATTTTGAAAATTAAATCAGATCTTATCATTCATTTTGTAGCTTCATGAAGCATCTTGCTTTTAATTAACATACTTTTCTTGTTGCTTCTGAACTGCAGTGATAGCTGTTTGAGTCACATTTTTTACATCTTGTAACTGTCATATCATTGCATTAGTTCATTGAGTGAGACTTCAAGAGTTTTTGTATGCATTCTTTGAGAATTTCTCTTTTAAATTAAGAGATTTGATGTTATATTCATGTGTCAAAAAAAGAGTGAGAATTTCATTGATTTAATCTCTCAATTGTTTATCATCAGTTCTGTTACAGATAGTCACTGTTTTCAGTTTAATTGATGATGATTGATAAACTTTCATAAAAATGTTTCAAGAATCTGATTCATTTTTTTTGTTAAGTCATCTGTCTGCAGATGTCAGACTGTTAGAAGTTTTTAAGTGATTTATAAGTAACTGTCATATCATTGCATTAGTTCATTGAGTGAGACTTCAAGAGTTTTTGTATGCATTCTTTGAGAATTTCTCTTTTAAATTAAGAGATTTGATGTTATATTCATGTGTCAAAAAAAGAGTGAGAATTTCATTGATTTAATCTCTCAATTGTTTATCATCAGTTCTGTTACAGATAGTCACTGTTTTCAGTTTAATTGATGATGATTGATAAACTTTCATAAAAATGTTTCAAGAATCTGATTCATTTTTTTTGTTAAGTCATCTGTCTGCAGATGTCAGACTGTTAGAAGTTTTTAAGTGATTTATAATAGCTGACAGATTCATTTTCACATTATACTTATAAATTGCATGTTTCAATCTGAGATTATGATGTCTGATAACTCATGATGTTAATAAATAGTTTACATAAACATCTTAGTCACTGCATTCATCATTATCTTTATGTATGACTTAAAGATTGCTTTTTTGATGAATCAATCTGTTATTATTATGATATTTTTGCATTTATTTAATTCTGACAGACTGATGATAAAGTCAACTGAAATTTCTTGTCAAAATCAATCAGATATTGATAATAATTTCAGCAATTCTTATTGTTAAAATTTCTAGAAATTTGTAAATTAACATACATCACAGTTTCATACAAATCATCAAACATTCTGAGTGTAACTCCATCAAAAAAATCATTTTTTAATTATAATAATCATTAAATTCTGATCTGAATGATTAGTGACTATCAAATTATAAATTTTTTGTATGATTTAAGTTTGAAGTGATTTAAAATTAAATATTTATCAACATTTTCATTAGTAAAGATTATCATTTTGCAGTGTACATTCATTTATTGATAACTTGACATCAATTTTCACAGAAAATCTTCTCTTTCTTTATTTTATCATTTTAATTATTTTATGCAAAATTCTGATCTGAATGATTAGTGACTATCAAATTATAAATTTTTTGTATGATTTAAGTTTGAAGTGATTTAAAATTAAATATTTATCAACATTTTCATTAGTAAAGATTATCATTTTGCAGTGTACATTCATTTATTGATAACTTGACATCAATTTTCACAGAAAATCTTCTCTTTCTTTATTTTATCATTTTAATTATTTTATGCAAAATTAAATCATCAGCAAACATTTTGTTTCACATATCATCAAAACTTTTATTTTCAGTTTTCATTTTCATCAGTGTTTCAGATACATGCAGAGAATTTATTTTCAATTTATTGATAAGATTTCTATCTGCAAAAATAAATTCTATTAATAAATTGAACAATTTTTTATCAATCATTTTCAACTGTAAAAGCATTATGTCACATTACTTTAGTCTTTTATTAACTATCTCAAAAAACATATTCTGTTTGTGTTAAGAGAGAGTATTTATGAGTACATTCAGCTTGTCAGATCTGTACAAAATTGTGAAATTAAATTAACTTAAAAATTCAGCTCATCACATCTGATGTTTAATTAGTTTTTGAATTGTTATAAAATATTTAAAATTTTTGTGATCAGTAATGATCTGAAACTTTTTAATATTTTACAGTTTTAATTCTCATTCTTTTAAGTATCAAATTACAGTTAACAGTTTTTTGTTATGAATTTTGAAATTGCACTCTGCAGATAGATTCTTTCAGAAAAAGAAAATATAAAAATGTAGAAATTCTTCATTATTATATTATATCAGTAAGTTTTCTGTTACACATTCTGACAAATCAGTTTCAACAATAATTTTTCAATTAAAGTTGAATTGCAACAAGATTTTATCTGATGTGAATATGTTTTTAAGCTTTTTAAACACAATATTGACTGCATTTAATCATTTAAAAGTTACATTTTTTTTGTCAATTTTGTTCATGAATCAGTAAGAGTTGAGAAATTCTGAATGAATTGTTGATAAAAGTTAATGAATTCAAAAAAACTTCTTACATCTTTTACTGTTTTTGATGTTTCTCATTCTTGAATGATTTTGATCTTTTTTAAGTTTATTTGAATTTCTTTTTCAGTCTCTATAACAAATTCAAAATAGATGATATTTTTAACTTTAAATTCATCTTTATCAATCTCAATCTGCAATTCTGTCAATCATAATTTTTTTAATATTTTTTTGAATATGCTCTCAATGCTGCTTCAGTATTTTATTTATGAATATGAGAATGTCATTCAGATAAGCTGATGTGAATTCATCAACAAAGTTTTATAGAGCTTAATTGATGTATTTTTGAAATGTACTTAATGTGTTCATCAGTTCAAATAAAATGACTAATCACTCAAAAAAATCATATCAGATTTAAAAAACTGTCTTTTACTCATCTTCTTCAGCAATTCATAGATTGTGAAAGATTGTGATGACATTAAGTTTGATAAATTATTTGACTTTTCTGATTTGTTGTAGAGTTTCATTAATTAAAAAAAAAGTATTAATTTTTTTGATTATTTAATTCAGAGCACAATAGTCAATGCAGAATTGAAAATCTTCATTCAGCTTTTTAACAAATAGTATGAATATGACAGCAGATGAATTATTTATTTAAATGAAATCTTTATCAAGATAATCTGCCAACATTTTTTGTAATGTCAGCAGTTCATCTCTTTTTATTAAATACAAGAAATCTCACAGTGACATGATTTTTTTGTCATTTTTCTTCTTCAATTTGATTTTATGATCAATTTCTCATTCACAGAATCTCAATAACTTCTCTGCTTCTTTTTGTATGAACACATTAAGAAAATTTATGTATTTCTTCAGAAGCTTCTTCTTTAGATCACTTTTTTTTTGATGTTTAAAATCTTCTGTATATTAATTATTAATATCATAAACATTTTGACAGTTTCTTTTTTTATCTTTTTTACTCACAATATGTAGATTTCAGCAGAAATCTGTCAGATATTAAAAACAGCTGACTTTTTCAGAACTTGAACAATCATTATTTCATCATTTAATTGAAGTTTGTGTTTGTGTGTGTTGATCACTATTTTATTGACATTGAGTTAATCTTTTCTAACAAAATTTCTTTCAGATTAACAGTCTTCAGCAACTTCTCTTAATAATTAAGAGATGTATTTTATGTGTGTAGCTTAACATTGAGAAGTAAATTGAAGTGAGATAACTTTATATATTAAACAGTCACTATCTACTAAAGCTTTTTCAATGTATACATCATTGATGATAGTGTCAGTAGCTAGTGCTGAAGAATTCATCTTCTTTTTTACAATTTTTGTCTCTTTAATTAAGTTCTTGCTTAATTTTTGTCTGCAATTTTCAGTAAAAGTGTTTAGTTTTCTGTCTTCTCTTCATCTTTCAGTTTCAGATTGAAATAAATGATGTCAACTCTCATAAATTGATGTTTGAGTCTCAATGATGTGATAAACATGCATGCTTGAATGAAATAATTGCTAGATTTGCAACACATGCATCTGTGTTCATTTCAACATTTTGTGATTTTCTGATTGCTTACTCATTTCACTCACTGTTTAAACTTGTTGTCAGATAAAATGATGTCAATGTTCATTAAATTTAATGAAAAAAAAGTGATCAGTTCAGAAAATTATCAATATACATTTATGTTTGAGAATTTTTGACAATTTTCTAGATTTTGCAGACAATTGATTTTTTGCATTTTATAATTAATCTGATGAAACTGTTCACAATATTCTTCATAAA
>LJPK01000862.1:237557-281023 GCA_001430945.1 Amauroascus niger | reverse complement strand
GCCATACAAGAAGAAGCTGCCCTCATCCTATTGTACCTTAATTTAATTTAGTTAGGAGCTGTTGAGTGTAGATATTTCGGTTTATAATTGATTTAATTACTATATGTGATTTTAGTGTCTCGCTCGCTTGGGTGTCTCGCTCGCTTGTGGATTACGTTATCGTATAGTCCAATATGAGGTAAGACGGGTTTACCTTTGATCCGGGCTTACGTTCTCGGCGTTGCCGAGCCATTACCTGGTTAACTCCGTCCTTTTTGCGGGATGAAAATTCGAGAAGAGGGACTCGCTCACTCTGATATACATCCTCAAAGACAAGACCAGCATCTCAACCCCGTCCTGATATTTAAAGATAACTCGTAGTTAACGCATGCCCATACAAGGTAGCCTGGTTGCCAAATCTAGGACCTTTTTGGCTCTCGAGCATTGGGTGTAACCTTAGTTAACTCGTTAAAGCAAAGCCAATTCATAACCTTCCAATGAAGCCTTCAACGATCTTGACTATGAAGATAAGATAACTGCTCTTCTTTTCTATATCTTCATCAGCAAAGATGACAAGATAGCCCCCCGACCGTCCATTGCCACTGCCACTGCCCACCTCGACTGCGCATTCGAAACATCGCGAACTTAACTAGTCAGTTACTGCTCTGGTTGGTCCGCAGCAAAACAAACCCCGTCAATCGCTCCACTCCACTGCCAGAAGAACCCTTGCCAAAAGCCTCCGTATCTGCTGCCTGGGCGCTAGTTAGTTCGATGCATGGTCATTTTATCACCTCTCCGCAGCCTAATCAGAACCCCAAGAGACAAATCATAACCAGGCGCTGCTGGCACGGATCGCGTCACCGCATCGTGAACTTTTTTTTGCCCTTCCCTCCTGTAACTTACCGCGGCGCCTCGATTTCTTTCCTTCTGTTTCTCCTTGCCTAGAGGGCTCAACTTTGCTCACGCCTCACTCCCTGTCCTCCGCCACTCCTGTCGCTTGCATCCGCTTCATCTGTGCAACATTTGGCTTCCCATTAAGCCTTTCCCGGTAAGCTTCCCTTTTTCTCTCCCTCTCTCTCTCTATGTGTGTGTGTCCTTGACTCATTCACTCAAGTCTCGTGGGCTGACGAGTAAATGCAGCCTTAAAAGAACTTCTCCTGTCGGGCTTATTCTTTTTTGTCGACTTTGCTGGAAACATCCAACAGGTATTGTTTCTTCCCACCATCCCTTATGCCAGCATGTAGCATGACATGTGTTGCTTTTGGATTTGTCCGCCCAAAAACATTCACTTTGGAACCCGAGGGCACATCCTAGACGAGAGACTGACATCGAGGCCTGTTTTGCATTGTTAGTACTCGAACGACCACCAGAAACTACGCTTTGGATAGATTGTATTCTTGCAGTGGATTCTCGCAAATACATTTCGGTGTTAGATCTCATAGTTTCACCCCCACTCGATCGATCTTGCGTTGTCCGCCATGGCCTCCAATCGCACCCGCCGCATCGCCAAAGAACTTGCCGATATCCATGATGACAATCACTCCCAAGTTACTGTCGAGCCCATCGGTGGCGGGGACGACCTGACGCATTTGAAAGGCGAATTTCGAGGCCCTCCAGGCACCCCATACGAGGGTGGAACATTTCGCGTGGATATCAGGATTCCCAATGAATACCCGTTTCGTCCTCCGGTGATGAAGTTCGATACAAAGCTATGGCACCCAAACGTCAGCAGCCAAACCGTGAGTCAAGCACCATAACTGCTCAACCTTCTAGGAAAACGGGACGGCTAAATATATATCCTGTCACATTAGGGAGCCATCTGCCTTGACACATTAGGCACCGCCTGGTCGCCTGTTCTTACAATCAAGTCGGCCCTACTCTCCCTCCAGTCTCTACTCAGCACCCCTGAGCCAAAGGATCCCCAGGATGCTGAAGTTGCAAACATGCTTATTCGGAACCCAAAGGAATTCGAACGTGTAGCCAGGGAATGGGCCGTATTATATGCCGGCGCACCCAAGAAGCATATCGGCGAGAGCAGTGGCGGGGCTACGGCCGCATCAATCCGTCAGAAGGAAATAAAGTCAAAGCACGAGCAGGAACAAGATGAACTCGCAGCGTACGTTCTATCATTTTCGATATTTAGTCTGTTTTTTTTTTTTTTTTTTTTTTGTTTCCTTTGCGCCCGGCTAACTCGGGCTTCTTATAGATATGAGGGATATAATAAGGACCTTATCGACCGCTTCTGCGGCATGGGATTTGATGTCCAGAGGGTTGTGGCAGCGTTCAAATATGTTGGCATCGACCGAATGGACGGAGAAGATTATGAACTCGAGGAGGCTTATATGGGCGACATTACCGCCCGTCTCTTAGGAGAGCCATGAAAAGTGTCTGAGGGAGCAATTTTGAGTTGCCGACTTACGTCCACTGGATTTTTTCTTATCTCAAAGATCCTCGAATGATCCCTGTACTCATTTTACGTGTCAATGACCCTGAAACAGATCGATGAAGGTGGTGGATAGCGAAAGGTGCCCGGCGAATAGTTTACTGGCTTTTTTTATACAGCAGCAATGGGAGGTGTCATCATATATGGAATACGTCGTTTTTGAGCATTGCTATATATTTCAGATTAATCTCGTAGTTAGGTCTGATGCAAAATACCATTATCATCGTCTTTGAATCAGTTGTCATGCAGTTGGCTCTAAGCGTCTTCTTCCGCTCCGAGCTTGATTGCAAATGTGGCCAACCTTGAGAACCCGATTCTGAAAGGCCCGAAATTCCCAAATCCTTTAACTCAGTGCTTGAACTTCGCTTTTCCCGTATGGACCGCCAAACTTCCTGGTTGAAGATCTGAACCTCGCCGCACGTGAGCTTTTTGGTTGGGCAATCCCCAAAACCTCGAAGTACTTTAGTTAATATCCCAGACGTCCTTTGCACCAATAACTCCCAGTCCGTACACACAATGCTAGAAGACGACTTCTATCGGACATCCACTCAATACCGCCTCTGGTCCTTCACCAAGGAGTCTTTAAGTTCCATTCGAGCAAATACCAACTCTCTTGCGAGCACTCGTGTCAGAGATGCTATCCGCCGAACGCAGGAAGCTCGACGGGCAACTTCGACGCCAGGCGGCAGCGATGAAGCCAGCTCAAAGAATAGCACTCCCGCCGCGCCCGAGAAGGAAATCGAATGCTTGACGCCAGAAGATGAACTGGAATTGGTGCAGTATTACTGTGAGAAGACGTTGGAGCTGGGAGATGAGTATAAGCCTCCTCTGCCGACGATAGTGAGGGTATGGAGCCTCCCTTTCTCATTTCAAACTCCCAACCCGCTATCCGCGCTACATGAAGCTTTTAGTCGTGAGGACTGATGCTGATTTACAGAGATGTACATAGGCCACTGCGATTCAATACCTTCGCCGTTTCTATCTGACCAATTCACCCATGACCTATCACCCAAAATCCATAATGCCTTGCGCCCTTTTCCTCGCCACAAAAACAGACAACTACTACATGTCCCTCCGCTCCTTCGCCGAAAAGATACCAAATACCACTGCAGACGACATTATCGCACCCGAGTTCCTGCTTACCCAGGGCCTACGATTCGCCTTTGACGTCCGCCATCCCTTCCGAGGCCTAGAGGGCGGAATAATGGAACTCACTGCCATGGCAAAAGGCGAAGGCGCACCGGGCCCTCACCACACAGAACAAACGGCTGCAAAGCTTCAGGAAGCCATCCGCGCTGTTCCTCCGGCGGAGGGAGCACCATCGTCGTCCTCGATAACGGACCGCATCGCCACTGTCCACGGAAAGATCAGACAAATTCTAAAAACCGCCGCTCAAATGACAGACGCCTACTTCTTCTACACCCCTTCACAAATATGGCTTTCTGCTTTTTTACTCGTGGATAGACCGCTCTTGGAATTCTACCTCGATACAAAACTCGGCCCTACGCCAGCACAGGCCGCCAACACTACCCCGCAATCAGCATTATCCATGCTCTCCGCCCTCCGTGTTAAGCTCACAGCAGTCCTAACGTCCTGCTCGACCCTCCTTAGCACTTATCTCAAGACTCACGATCCCAATGCCCCTCACGACCCCACCCGCATGAAAAACCTAAAACGAATCGGCAAGAAATTATACCACTGTCAAAATCCGGAGAAATTCTCCGACTTAAACACTGGTAAGACCCCGAAAAGGGAAGGGTCGGGGAGCGTGACGCCAGCTCTGCTGCCTACCGGCGTGGTTGGGACGGATGAAGCGGAAGAGCCTGCCGCAAAAAAAAGGAAATTGGAGACCGAGGCGGAAGAGGGCGGTGATAGTGGCGATAAATGAATTCTACGAACGGTATAGAGACCTGCGAGTATTTTCAATCTCGTCTTCGAGAGAACACGCTTCATATATCCGCGGATGCTTGGGACTCTGGGATGTATCATCCCCTGTCCTCTTTCGATTTAAACGTTGGATTTCTCACAAACCAGCAATTTGGCACATCTACTCAAAAGGGCTGGAGGCAGACTCCTTTTTGAATATGATTTTTTTTAAATGCAATTCACCATTGTGTAGTACAGGCATGGGTTTAGCATCTGAAAACTATCATGATGCCACACCACTAGATAATTGACCGAGAATTAACCCAGTCATCTAGCTACTAGTTAGTAGTATTGTGGTGACTGTTCGCTCTGAGAAGCCATCTCAAACCATGAAGTGAAATCAAGCTCACCAGAGAGTTACAAGTTGAGCTCCGTAGATTCCCTTAAAAATCCGGTCTGGCTCCACATCCATCAATCAACCTTTCAACTCGTTTTTTAATTGAATGCTGCATAGTAATGGTTGAAATCAAATGCCATCAGTCACCTTTTTCAGCTTCATTAATTTACTGGTGGAGATGAAGAAGTTGAAAGGAGATTATGATTTTTGGTCCCCGATCTTGATTTTTTGTAAAGGGGTGTCTCAAAAGTTGCTGTAGGCATGAAGTCCATACGAGGTACCTGATACCATGACGCGATTGGATTTTGTATGCAGAATAGCCATGTGGTTGGGTAGTTAATTAAATTTACCAAGTACATACGGTGACTTTTGGACACTTCCGCAGATATACATACAGATAGCTTTTGCCTTCGAAACCACAAAGCATTGCACAATCTAGGGAGGTTAATATATGCATGCAGATAACCAGATTACCATTTTAGCCACACTCTTAACCAAGCCAAACTATGGTCCAAGAAGAGAAAACGCAAGCCATCCCTTTTTACTTTACTGCAATAACACGGAAGATAGACCGACAGCATGGTATTATGAAAGAAAAGCAGCCTTTTTGAAGATGCCACGAGAAAAGAAAAAAAAAGTCATTAAACCTGTCCAGCGGAAATCATCTTCTTCCTCAAGTAATTCTTATATTCGCCAATGGTGCCGTCCCAGCGTCGAACAGTCTTGTGTTCGCAAACCATGATATCTTTGGCAATCTTGTCAAGCAATCTGCGTGGATCAACACGTTAGCACAACTGCCACCATCAACTACAGCGAAATAGCAAGGGGAGTTGAGACAAACCTAAAGTCGTGAGAAACGACGACAACACCTCCGCTGAATGCGTTGATTGCATCTGCCAGACTGTCGATAGTAGGAATGTCAAGGCCGTTAGTGGGTTCGTCGAGCAAAAGCATGTTGGGCCCATCGATGGCAAGTAGAGCAAAAACAATCCTGCTCTTCTGCCCTTCAGATAGAGTACCCATCAAAGCAGTTTGAGCTTCACCACTGAGGCCATACCGACCGAGTTGCTGGCGCCAGTATTGGAAATCTTGAGACTGTTCCTTATACTTGTCTCTAACAAATTCAAGCGCAGATTTAGTGAGATCAAGTTGTTCTGCGGAGTGCTGACTGTATAATCCCAACTTCAAATGTGTATGGCGCGTGACGTTACCGGATGTTGGGCTCAGTTTCCCAGTCATGAGACGAAGAAGAGTAGATTTGCCAACACCATTAGGACCAACCAAGGCTGTCCTAGAATCCATGTCCACACCGAAGTCGAGGTGTTCATAGAGGTTGTCTTTTGCTTGACCACTGTAGGAAAACGTGACATCGTCGAATGAAAGGACAGGTGGAGGCAACTTCTCAACGTCTGCAAAACGGAAGGTGAAGACCTTATCTGGATTGACTGGCTGAATAAACCCATCGGCCTCCATCTTGTCAAGGATCTTTTGCCGTGACTTTGCCTGTCGTACAAGGTTGGCATATGTACCGGCGGACGCAATGAATTTTTTAATGTGCGCAATTTCTTCCTGTTGCTTGTGATAGGCTTTCATCTGGTTGACCTCGTTTTCGGAACGAGTCTTGTGATAAGAGTCGTAGTTACCACCATAGTAAATCAATTTCTTCTGGCGCATGTCGATCATGGTCGTGCAGACACCGTTCAAGAAATCCATACTGTGCGAGACGAGGATAAGGGTGCGGTCCCACTTCTTCAGATATTCTTCAAGCCACACGCAAGCCTCCAAGTCAAGATGGGCGGTTGGGTCGTCGAGAAGGAGCAACGATGGCTTGACGAAGAGGGACTTTGCAAGGCCAACACGCATTCTCCATCCACCAGACATGTCCTTTGTCTTCTTGGTAATGGTGTGTTTGTTGAAACCCAAACCGGTAAGAATCAAAGAGGCTCTCGTCTGGAAGGTCGACGGGTCCATGTTCTCCATACGCTGCAACAATGTTAACTCATATCAGGCCATGCAGAACAGAAACAATGGGTTGATTTCCAGCTTACTTCGTATAGGTCATCAAGGAGTGGATTCTCTGGCCCGTCTCTCTCCAAGATCTCTTCGGCAAGCTTGTCTAGCCTCTCCATCTCGTTCTCTGCCTCTTTCACAACCCACTCCAACGCACCGAGATCGGTGGGCGGAGCGCCCTCGTTCAACAAATAGATATCGATGTGGTCTGGAATAGGGAACTCTCTTTTGTCGATAGCTTTCAAAAGGGTGGATTTGCCACATCCGTTCTCACCAAGCAGGCCATACCGTCGTCCATAATTGAGCTCGAGGGTGGTGTCGGTGATGAGAACTCGGCCGTGGAAGACGAGGGATGCTGAGGTAATCTTGACATCTCGGCTTGAAGCAAGAGACGACAGCACACCAGTCGTAACTCGATCAGAGAGACCAAATTTATCCATTTGCTCCGTCAACCTTTTGACGTCTGACATCTTGGAGGCGCTGGTGGCAGGCTCGTCGACAAGGT
Organism: Amauroascus niger; assembly: GCA_001430945.1. Lineage (NCBI taxonomy): Eukaryota > Fungi > Ascomycota > Eurotiomycetes > Onygenales > Onygenaceae > Amauroascus > Amauroascus niger. The sequence goes on along the minus strand of LJPK01000862.1, from coordinate 273,823 downwards.
TGGCATCCTCGACGGCGTCGCCGTTGACGGAAGACGCTCGAGAAACATTTTTCGAGTTGACCTTCGACGACAATCGTGAAGCAGGTGTCTTCTTCTCCTTGCCATCGGCGGCACGCTTTGCCTGACGGGCCGCCTTTGATGCAGAAACCATCCTGACAGTTGGGTGTTTTCTTTTCTGATCGGTTTTCGTTCAGTGTACCGTCTAACGGAAATAGACGGAGAAGCGGTCAATAACCTGGGAATGGGCTAGTGAAAAGTCCCAAGAAGGCGGAATGAAAAATCTATTTATATAAGTGAACGGGGGAAAGGTGAAGATATAAAACAATGTGAAAAGGTTTGCAGGATATGTGGTGCTTGGTGGGGTCCTGGGGGGCCTTATCGATAGAAGGAAAGTCCTAGTTAATTAACAAAAGGTGGGATGGAACGGGGGGGGACAAGAAAGAACTGTAGTCTATAAAGCCTGTAAATGCCCCACGAGATCTTCTCCAACAACGCAGTTTAATAGGAAATATGGAAAATGAGGAATTAAGGGAAGGAAAATGAGATCCTTTGCGGTTGAAGATTGGGGGGAGGTTGTTTTGGAGGGGCTTTTTTGTTGCTTTTGAAAACTGAATTTTAGAAAAAAAAAAAATCCTTGTGGGGTCCGATTAGATAAGCCCAGCCGCACGCCACCGCCAAGCCACCGCCAAGTCACGGACTTCACTGTGTTTTTCCGGTTGACTAACTAGTTAACTAGTTAATCCGAAGCCCTTTCAAGCCATGCAAACCATGCAAACTACCTACTTTATGTTGCCTTTTGAACAATGGAAAAGGTCAAGGCGCAAGGCCGTCACATGGCTCATGGTCGTGGGCGAATAATATAAATGGGCTGCCACTTCGTATCCAGCATCGAAGTGATGGTTTGTTTGAATTGTAAAAAGAAAATGATACGTATCTGTCTATTGTCGCTCATTATAATCGTTTATGTCGTCTATTAAAATCATCACGCTGTATGCGAGCAAAAGAAGGAGATGGTCTATAAGCGTCTACTGAGTCGCTCGAGAAACTGTCTTTCATCCGGCGTCAAGATGATCGAGTCGGATACAAAAATCTTGCCGGGCCTGATCGTTATCTGATGGTCCTCGGGAATCTTTTCTCCGCCGCCCAGCGTAAGAGTCGATGGATTCTCCTCGTCTGCCTCTGTCGTCGAACCGTCGTCCGTTTCCTGCACGGTCGGCAACAGGCTTTCGGGTGTCCACCAGTGCAGCGGAAATCGTCTTTGGATATTGTTGAACAGGAGCGCCGACGCTAGGATCAGAACCGAGCTGAGCAGCACAATGGGAAGCAAAAACCAGCCCAGGTGCCGTGTCGTTGGGTCTACAACGGCAAGCAAGCCAGTGGCACCGGCGGGCGGATGGATCGTCTTGGTGACAATCATCACCAGTGTAGCTGCTGCACATGCAATCGGGCCGGCGATCCAATATAGGTCCTCATGGTTCGGATTCAATGCAAAGAGCTTCGCGACGCATATTCCAACGAGCGCTGAGAAGAACTGGCCGAGGAGTGCATTTCGAGGTTGGGCCAGCGGAGACTCTATCGCGCAATACTCTAGTACAGCTGCTGCGCCCTGCTACATGTTAATACAAATGACAAACCAGGATCATATACAAAAGGGAATAAGGCCATTCCATAGGCTCTTTGGCTGATGCCACCAACTCACAAAGCTTCCAACGATGATCGGTGCACCATGCTGCCGGAATGAAGGGATATGAGTCGATACCGCCGTCACGATCAACAACCCAGTGAAAACGCCAATCAAGGACCAGAACATCACCAGCACGTTCCCAACTTTCTTCGGAGGGTGGAGCCGATGCCCCAGAAAATGGGCGACTGGCCTCGGAAGGAGATGCCATCGTGGATGGGGGATATATCGGTTCAGGAAGCGGTCGATATCGACCTCCAGGGCGTGAACTTTTGGAAAATCTTCTATGGTGGGGATTCGTGCAATCGGCATTTTCAAGGATGTCTAATCTTTAAAGCCGAAAATACAGGGCTGAAACAAGGAACGGGGGAAAAAAAGGAAAAAAAAGAGGACACCGTCTAATTTTATCTTGAAAAAAAGATATAATTTCAAGACAACAGAAGAGGAAGGGATATGAAGGAAAAGAGAGAACATTAAGATGCCTGCCGGTGTGGCCGAAGCTCGCCATCCGTCTACGGAAGCATCAAACAGAGAAACCCGCCGGCAGAGACGAGCCCAGGCCCGGGAATCCGCGATGATGCGACAATCAGCGCAAAACCAACGAGAAAGGAAAAAAAAAAAAATTTCCCGATTCCGCTGAGTCTTTGTCTTGAAATGGTAATACAAATACCGGAGATTCCTCTGGTCAAGCGGTTTTTCCGCGGATTTGAGTGCTTTTTGCAGTCTTGGTGGTCCAAATTGCTGAAGGTACCAGTACTTTCTGCTCCTCGTTTCATCGCTCTCACTGTCACAGCGAAACAGGGTCTTGGCTTATGTAATTTCGGATTGCTTAGCCAATCACACTGTCCACCAAGGTATCCACCACTCTATCATTCCTGTCTCAGATAGGCTAAAGTCCATACAGGGGTTGTTCTGTTGAGAACAAAGAATACATGTTGAAATGTCCATTACATCCATGCGACATATTGTATTTTATGCCTCAGTGACGACCAACCAGCTGTCCAGCCTCCAGATCCTGAATTTGTTTGTGGTGAAGAATATCTTCCTGCTTGTCTTCCCATCGTCACATCCTCCCGCCATCTCTTCACTATCAACCCGGGTCCTGGCTTGACTCTTCTTCGCCATCCTGGTGAGGGGAGGAACCATAAATACCCCGCACGGATTCGAGTTCCACTTTCTCTATTTCTGCCCACACAAGCTTCTTTTAAGAGCGCTTGAAGTTTGGAGACCTGCAGCCTGCCCAGGCTCTCAGCAGTATCAATGGAATGTTTCCCCTCATTGGGGATAGTTGTGGGTGGCTAACTTGCTATACATGGTCTGCCTGTCCGGGAGATGCTGGAAACTCTACTGGGTCTCATGATGGATTGGTAACTAACTGATGTAGGTAACTAACTACAGAGTAGTTACGTATTGTAACTATACATGCATAGTTAACTACCTTCAAAAATTTCCCAATTGGGGAAAACAAGCATCCATTCAAAGAACACAGACAACACAGAATGGCAAACATCAACCTATATACACAAGGTGCCAGTCATGCTTCGGAACTTCTCTTCCTGGTTCTTTGTCCGTCTAGCTCCACGTGCTAGGAAATGACCATATGAACAATAACTATGAGAAATACAAGGGAATATTAAAATTAAGACTATCATCGCATCAAACAAAGGCAATACTCACACGCTCATGTTCACATTTCGAGATCCAGTGGGCTAGTACTCCACTGGTAATCAACATTTCCACTTCGACCGCTTTGTTTCCACCTCCTCATCGACAGCATCCTCGCTTGCTTCATCCGGTGCATCCTCCATACGCACATACACATCCGTTGTTCGTATGATACCACTGGTTGGAGAAACTGGAAACATTCCATTGTTTCCCCTGCACGACGAAGCGTTGGCTGCAGATTCAGGAGACAAGCGAGAAAATATATCTCCGCTCTCATAGCCTTCACTAGTAGCGTTGTTGCTGGAATATCTGTATGCCCCAAACGAGCTTGATCTGGCCTTTTTGGGCATGGCCGGGCTGGTCACTTCAACCTTATATTTGTAGGCTCTGGGCTGGTTTCTGGGATTTCTATCGAAGTCGTTGGCCTTGATGTGCAAAGTGCCGGGGCGGCGGATGGGGTGTGAGAAGTTATGCGGGTTCGGCAGGTCGGAAAGGCCCAGACGTTCGGGACGACGATGGGTGTAGGAATTAGGGGAAGTTTCGCGGACCGATTCGGTTCTGGATTCGAAGAAGAACGGTTTAAAAAGGGGTTTTAAGGTCGGAAGAGATGCCGCAATCAGGGCTAGGTGGAGTTCGAGACTGACCGACAAGGGAAAAGTAAGTCATTGTTCCAATGAAAGGAGGTTTCCTGGGAAATTTCCAAGGGTGTCAACGTTGACATACAGAGCCCATAAACCATAGTCATCACCACTAATACAGCAGTTTTGTTAGCGATGCAAACGATTATATTCCCTAGGTCGTGGAGTGACGTACCGATATTTAATCTTGGCCTTCGAAGCATACACTGCCATGGAGATTTTGACAATTGCAGCGAAACATGTCCTAGGCGAGTAAGACACGATGCACTTTCATGCCCGTTACGATTGTGCATATCATTACACTTACAAATAACCAAATATTGCCATCACAATAAACGCCAGCCGATATCGTTGGGTATTCTGAAGTTTAAAAAACAAAAAGACGCAGAGAGTGACAAAGCCAACATCAATCATAGCATCGATTCCTATTTTCCAGTTAATCTATTGACCTTTTGGTGATATACCCTAAACCTACCACAAATGACCATGTTAAACACCATAAACTCCTTCCTCGTCAAACATTTCGCCGTCTCTCTGTCACTGAGCGACCAACCAGCCGAAACGGGAATACACCGAAATATTTGGATCCCGACATGCACCAGTAACAGTACAACCAAAGATACTTTCAATCTCAAACTGTAAGCAACATACAGTCCTTCAAGTGAATAATAAACATACCTAGGGTGCATTTCACGAAGTTATAAACCCTTCCCTTTTGAAGCACCCGCAAGAGAAAAAGGTTGAACGCAATCTTTACAGCGTGAGTTCCGAGCCCAAGGACCAAAAAGTGAAAATATGCAAGTTTAACGATTGCGGCACGATCGGAACTAGCCAGGAATTGGGTATATCGACCAAGGCCATGCTTCGATTCCAGAATTAAATAAGCCATGATTAGAGAGGCACAAACCTACACCGATATAGTCAGCCGCGGCAATGTCAAATATATGAACAGTGAGCCGAAGATGAATCGATACGTACCGACGCCAGTAATATGAAGTAGTCATCAATTGACAGACGTCTGACGATGCAGGCTCGAACGTAAAACCTCACGAAGACCACCAGGAAGGCAATTCCAGAGAAGAACCCAGAGATGCTTAATATCAATGGGGCTTTGGAAGTGTTTTGTAGTTCAGAGTCAAACTTCGGGTTATGCCTCCTTACCAAGCCCAATAATGGCGGGAAATCCCCCGGCGATGCCATCAACGACCAGCTGGACAAATGCCAGTCTATCAATATTCATGACTGGCCAAATCCAACACTCTTCCATCCGTATCCCGCATAAAGAGTATAGAAAGACAATTCTTCAGAGAAGTTAAGCTGGATACCCACAAAAGAGATCGAGGCGAACTGAAGAGTTCATAACGCAGTTATCAAAGATATCCCAGGAACCTGTAATCGGGACGCAAGGGGCACGAGATCCACCTCCAGAAAAAAGCGGGGAATGTGCGGGAAGCCTTGTAGTTATAATGTCAATCTGCTAACGATGCCATTCAGCTGATATTTACCCTTTGTCTGATTGTAGATCCATTTTACTAGTCATGCTTTAAAGGAGGCCTGCGAACCAATCACTGTTACCCGACAATGGAGCGTATTCCGTGTTCTCCGTCCATCGATTTTGTTCTTAGGATTCCGCATATACGGCCACGCAAACGTGGTCTTCACACTTCGGATGCAGTATGCGCGGACGGGAACAGTTCATCTTAATATGACCAAAAAGCTCCCTTGGGTAACCTATGGATATCAGGCCTACGTACTGCCTTTGGGTATGGTGGTTGTTTCCCACGTGGAATTCACGCTCCGTGGCATCGCCCTTGGGGACAACGAGCACGGGGAGAAATTCGTGAAACGGAAACCAGAGTCTGGTCCTCGAGACGACACGAGTCAGCGTGGATCCGCCCAAAAAATCCAAACTTAATGGAAACTAATGTAAGCCACAATCTTCATTCCTTAGCCAAGGCGGAGCATCAAGGGCGTATTTCCAAAAAGAACAAGGAGAATAATGAAAGAAACCAACAGCAACTTTTGGGATGCGGAAAAGGTTTGTTTGTTTGTATGTTCTTCAGAATGCATAGTTATCCTTTAAGCTTACATGCAGCGCACGCACCAAGTTTGCGGACAGACTTAAGATTCCCCATGATTCGGAACACACTGTGCAAAATATTCTGTACGTAGTAGCCTCCTCCGCTGCCGTAGCACATGTACTTGGAGTGGCGTAAACATGTTGCGCGGTGGGGGGATATGATCATGCAGCACTCGTGTCACCGAAGATTGCATCAATAACTAGTGGCGAGGCGCTGCGATCTTCGGATCTAGGCTGACGATCTTCGCGCTAAACCTTTCACAATTTAGACAGGTCATACAAAATTGACTCGGAGGGAACCAGGCATTTAAAACCTGACAGCAAAGGAGTGCATTATTCAGAGGCTTCTGAAAAGATAGAAAGGATAAAGGAAGAATCGAGAACTCTTGGTTAACTAGTCATGAGAGTCAAAAAGGAGGGGGCACGGAAGAAAAATCGAATGCATAGTTATCTCAAGCATCCAAAGTTCAAGCCAAGCCGAGCTTTCTCTCGCAAGAGATAAAAGTGTAGTTAATGACAGTTTCCCCCAGCTGAACCAACGGGCACACCGCCTTGGCCATCGGAGGCTCTTTAGCCAGTAGAAATAGGGGTATCTTGGAGCGCTTGGTTTCCCTCTTTGTATGTTGCGACCCTAAAAAGCGAATCGGGAAATTAATCTCACATTCAGCGGGTTTAAAAGCACGGAGCAACCCGGTTGGAGTACACTGGACACCATGTTCCCAAAAGGCGTGCGTAATGGCGAAGGAGCTGATAGCCTACCGTCTCTGTCGGTTGGTTCCACGACATAGCCAGGATAACCAGGTCGAGGCCTTGGTCGTCAAGAATACCAAGGCTATATTATAACTACACCTTTTAGCCATCACTGTCATCTCAGCAATCGGCTTGAGTCATGCGTACTCCACGGTTCGCCCAGGTCAGATTGTGCACGCTTTTTTAAAAAAAAGCTGCCTCTATCGCCATGCATGCAAGTCTTAACTTTTCCAAAAGTCTTTCATCTTGCGGCAAAGCCGCGAAGCGCTAACCGCGTACATTGTTGTTTTTGAGGGCTGATGAATCCGGCTACTCAATTTGGCATTCCTCGCGGGTGAATGGCTTGCTTTAAACCAACACCGTACAGAACAATCACCCAAGTATTGCGGCCCTCCAACTGCTCTCAGGGATCGGGACACTGGTAGTCGAAGCAAACCTCAGTCCAGCCGGACAACCACGCGAACCGCTCACTGTGAGAGAATAACAAAATAAGCATCCCATGGTCCATCTACGTCAAAATCTGGCGTTGTCACAACGGAATTAATCACTAGGCATATTTGAGATGTTGCAACTTACTATAGTGGACAGTAAGCACTTGGTCCTGCTTCTTTGCGAGAGTTTTCAATTCACACTGGCTTCCTTGTATTTGGGGTGCGAATAGGGGTCTCAACCACCACTCCTGTGCTTAGAGTACTCTCCAGCAATTGAATTCCTTACCGTTCCAAACAGTATATCGAAGACCTAGGAACAGCATGAATGAGGGATGAAAAAGTTATACCATGGATGCTTGCTGATGGCCACAGCAAAGTTTTGTAACATCAGAATGGCATTCGGGGTTGAGATCACAGCTGCCATGTCACTGTTTTATCTGCCACCATCTTCTTCACTCTGCAATGATTTGGTGATGAATTGGTGATCGTTTTGAGCAGTGTTGTCTGGTGTGGGAGCTCTCCATCCCATTGTTGAAAGTGTCGACTTTATGATGATGTGGGATGCACGGGAAGATGGAACATTTCTGCACTGACTAGTTTAACATGAACCCCACATTGTCCAAACCTTCATCATACCTAAGCTTCAATCAGATAGTTACACTCTGTTCTGCAAAAAAACACTCAATCCCTAAGATTATTGGGAGACTTGAGTTCACTTTGCCTCACTTGGAAATATTTATTTTCCTTTGAAGAATGCAAAGATATTTTGACTGAAAGCTATATGTAGGGGCTTTGGAGTTTTCTGGTTTTCGAGTTTGGTATGTGAGGTAACTAACTATAGGATGGTAGTTAAGCATCGAAGCTTCATAGTTGGCTCAGTGTGGAAGTGCGAGAAAACCACCCATCGCTATATCCTATCACCAACACGAGTTTGGCCCAAACCATTGCAAAAGAGATGTGGGTAGAACATCAAATACCAATTTGTCAAAACAGAACGGATCCAAAGTAATCGAAGCAAAGAAGATAAATATTCTTCAAGGATTTGGTTCATCGATCCCAACGCAACGAGTAACCTCAATTCCATCCTAACGAAGAGCAGTCAGTTTGTATTTGAAACTGTAGCCTGGGCCCAACAATCAAAGGGCATTACACATACTTCCTCTCCCGACGGCTCAATGCTTTCAATCAGCTTGCTGTCGTAAACCAAATTCGGATTGCCGATTACATCGAACGCTGGTTTCGCATCCTTGTCAACATACCAAGACATGATCTTCTGAGAGAATATTTCGTATCCGTGAGAAGGAAGTTTGGCATTCTTCCTCTTGGTATCAACAGTGCTTCGCACGTATTCTAGATAGACTGGATTGCCCGGCATAATCACGTTGTCGGCCGCAAGGACAGTCCCAGGTACAACCATTTGAAGTTGCTCGCACAACTTTAGATCAGTGACATAGGCAGCCTTAAAATGGTCGAGGAACATGAGCTCAATCTTGGTGATTTCTCCAGTGACGCACAAGTTATGTAGCGAAACGTCGCTGCTCCCGACCAATATCTTAACAAAGTCCCGCAGACCAGCGAGGTCAACAAGCATAGTGGCAACGGCAGCGTATTCAGGACTCTGCTCCAAACTGTAATATTTCTTCCCACCAACACGGCGCAGTGCATTGCCGAATAGAATAGCAGAATATCCAACATAAGATCCGAGTTCGATCATGGTTTGAGGTTTGACTTCCTCGATCAGGCTGGTAACGATTTTACCCTTGTACTGGCCCACATTCATTAAATATGCATTTTGTCTACCGAACTTGTCAATAACTGCCAGGATTTTCTCAGGGCAGCCTCTTATTTCCTCGAGATTTGGCTGGCTATAGACGTAATGGAGCAAATCGATCTCGCGTCGATCGTTCTGCAATATCGAGTCATCAGCCTGTACCCAAGGGTTGCAATTATCAAAGCAGAGCAAGCCTACTTGTTTTCTTTGTTGCGAGTCTCTAGGAAGGTAGTATTGACCACTAGAGTCACCAGGAGCCTGGTGTAAGTGCATCTTCGGGCTGGAAGAGAGAACAGCAAATCCTGTATAGATAATCTAAGAAAAAAACTATGGTATAATTCACCGGAGAAAATAGACAGGTATGATGATTCCTAGAGAGAACATAAAGGCAGAACCGTGTCTTTATGGATTTGGCATATCCAAAAGACATGAGTTTATTTGCGCATCTTCGCAGAATATTTTCAGCTGAGAGTTTCTGCAAGCTCAGGGATGATAGCGGATCCAGCTACCCCATCATGTGAGGCAATATGTAGTTATTTTCCTTTTTCTGACCTTGAATACGGGACCAGTCCAGATTGTGCCCATTGCCCTCTGCGGATCAGCTCTTGGAAACGAAGTCCCAGAAGGCCGGAAGGCTGGGCTATCATTGCCTAGAAATTGGGCTTGACATTTTAAAGGCCATCGTGCATGCATCTCGCTTGTTTTGTGGCAATTAAGTCAGATTTTGCTAGGGTCTCAAACGGAACATTTGTCGAACCTGGAAGATGTACAGCGGCTGACTTAGGTCGAGCTAGGCTATACACTCAAGCTAGATTTTGTAGACGTTCGTGACTGGCATCGTCTCCGTTCCGAGACGGGAAGTCTGGGAGGATGATGTCAAGAAGAGGGCGACCGACGAATGATGAAGAGCACCAACGGCAGCACCAACGGCAACACGGAGCAAGTCAGCGTAGAGCCAGAGCAGTAGCAACCTAGGAAAGTTAGCTCCAAGAGGCGGGATGCCTCCAGGCCACATGAGGATGGACTTCCCGGGGACCCGCGATGGTTTTATGCAAGTCTCTGGGGTGTTTCAAGTCGACTTCGTGATGTTGGCTTGTTGCTGTTACATAAGCGCGGAGCTAGGTTTCCGTGTGCTTTATTGGCTGGGGGAGCATCGGCTAGTTAGCTAGTTAACTAAACTTACCTAGTTTGCTCAGGGGAACGAACCGGCAAGCAACAAGAGCAGGAAGCCAACTTCCTCGTTGGTGTGAAAGCTGAATAGTCTTATAGTATAGGCTCCCCATGTATGGAATTCGCGCTCAATTCTGGCAAAGACTGTGTTTAGTTTCCCCGAGAAAAAAGCAATTCCGATGTGATAGACCCTGTGACTGGCGGATGGGGATGGTGGGCAAATGGCTAGTTAACTAGGGTTCGGGTTCGGGAAGCATCCAAGAACATACTCCGTAGTCCCAGGAGAACTCTTTTTAAGTTATGTCCGAGGACACGTACCAGTGCTATCAAGCCGGGCGCCGTGCCGTTTGAAACTTATCCAAAACCAGGACACAATCACGTCCAAATAAACAGCCCGTAGTATGAAAACTATTGAGCTCAAAGGCCCTTCTTACCATTTCGGGCATCCTCCGAAAAACACATGCATGAACCTGCCCTGGCCTGTACATTGGTGCGGCGTGACATGCCGAAAAGAGCTTTCGGGTTCGGTAGTTACCGGTAACCCATAGTTAGATATGAGTGGTTACTTTCAAAATCATCCGGACTCTCAAGACCCATGCTCACCTTATGAGTTGTGAGATGGCAGCTGACTCTGGCTCTGTTATTCCCATGTTCCTCTTGCAAAGCTGTGAAAAATGAATAAATGCAATAACCTCCCATGCAAACACATTCAACCTGTGCCCCCAGTTCAATATGGCAGAGCCTTGAAAGGAATCAAGTAGGGCATGGTTGAATTTTCCGATCATTGCATTAACTAGTTACCTCTGGGTGCCGGCATGCAGTCCTGGTCGTCCAGAGTTTCACCTCCTTTTTCCAGATTGACTGCCCCTTTGGGATCTGACCTAACGGCACGGTTTAAAATTTGGCCTATCCACCATCCCAGTCACTGGCTCCCGTCTGGACATAGCCACTCTTAATAAGCTGGTTGTCAATAGCTGCTAGTTATGTAGTTACCTGGCAGGGGAATTTGTAGTTGGTTGGGCAGGCAACAGGATGGACAGGATTCTCATCGTCAACCAAGCAAGCCCTCTTCAGCCTGACGGGCAAACTTGTTGATGGGCAGGTACACTCTTTAAACCCAAGGAAAGGGAATATTTGAATTTCCAAAAATTCATACAAATTGCCTTAGCAACCAGGGAGGAACAGTGGAAAAGAGAGAGAGAGAGAGAGAGAGAGAGATTTTGTGTGTGTGGGTGTTGTGTGCCAAGCAACAACAAGGGTGAAAGAGCTGACGCAGCTAGAAATGCACTAAGCTCACTCAGCCTTGTAAACAAACCCACCCTTGCTGCGGCGAGCACAATCCTAAGCATACTTCACAAAAGGTTGAGAAAGAACATGATGCTGGCATGAGATTTTCTGTTTCTTATATCATTTATATTCTATATTACTCTTGATACAGTGTTCGTTTTTTGTTTTGGTGACTACGTCTTTTTTGTTTTGAAGGCGTTGATTTTGCACCGGAATTAGTATCATCTCGAAGTTCCAGATTCAACAGCGAGATTCAGGGACGACAATTTCGATATATACAGGCAAAGAGGAATAAAAGGGAATTGGAACCAGGTGGATAAACGGCTGCTTTGGCCTCGACAAGAATGAGGTTGCCTCATATCAACACCTCGCGGACGAAAAACATACTTCATGCCTTCCAGGCTTTCATTATCTTCCTGGCGTGGGCGATGACCATCGCCGTTTTCACGAGAGACGGGAAAACTGACGGCCGGACCGCTTGGTATTTTGCTTTGGTACGTCCATTTAATGATTGACAGCAACCAGGAACACCCCGTGGCTGGAGAACACTGTTACTAATTTGCTTCTTCTGCTGAGTAGTGCTGGTTTTCGATCCCGGGATTGATATATTTGACCGCCGTTCCGATATGGCCTCGCGCGCGACGCTTTGGTAACCCCTACGCGTTCGCTACCGTTGATGGTCTTTATACTTTTATGTGGTTTACTGCCTGGGTCGCCATCGCAACATATGTGGGGAGTGGGAAGGCGAAGGGAGAAAATGATCAAGACAAGGACGACAAGGATAAGGATGGCAAGAAAGGATGCGATGCATTCGCATACGGGAGTCCGGCAAAATGTAAACTGAGTACTGGGACAGCCGTCCTTGGTGCTTTTGTTTTGTAAGGGTTTTCCCCGTGAACCCGCGTTTCTGGCTCACTTTTCGGTTTTATACGACCGTTTCGCTGATAATTATTTATTATAGCCTGCTTTTCATTGTGACGACGTATTTGTCGCTGAGAGCTGTCATGGATTATCGTCGCACTGGAATGATGCCATACGACGGATCTGATCCCACGTTCGCCGCTCAATCGAAAGCGGCCTTCTCTTCCAATCCGCACGAGCTTGACGAAGAGGACGGAGATGCAGAATTCAGAACTGGTCGTCCAGGAGGATCGCACTTGGGCCATCACGACGATCATGATGAGTACGCTCTTCTCCAACAAAATGAACTGGATGACGCTGGACCTCATGGCACCCGCCCTCCCCCGTCCGCCTACGACCCAACGGCGCCTACGGCCCCTGGACCCCGGCGTTCTCCAGCTCCGGTAGGCCCCGGAGGCATGATGCATGATTACGATACGAGTTACGGAGGCCCATATGGCCATACATCTCAGCCGTCTGCCGACTATGGAACCGGGACGTACAACCGATGAGCGCGTCCCTGCGAACGTCTTCTCTACCTGACGCTGGGTCGAGTTTTGCAAAAATATAAACGACCTACTTCAGCACCCTTTTTCTCCCCGGAAAGATTCGGAATTTCATTTATTTGACACTATGCTTGCTGGTTGTACACTCTGAATTTTTATAGGAGTTTATCTGCATATCATGAGTTGATTTTTAGTTGCATCATTTTCTTTCTCTCTTGCGTTTTCTTGAAATGTCTTATAACTTATGTCTGTTCAGTGTAATTGACTCAGTGAAGAAAACAAGGTGATTTTTCATCATGCATTTACTTCTGTGGCTTTGTTGTCCTGTTGGCTCGGTTTTTGTGCTGTTGCTGTATACCCTGTGAGAAGAAATGGAAACAAAGTAGTTTCGAATTGCTTTCTGCAGTCTTGTTCCTATTTCATTATTCATTGTGATGCAAATGGATGCAGCGTTCACCTGAATGAAAGCGGCCAGTTTGGCAAACGGAGTATGTACATCATCCCATTCATTAACTATTTGCAATCAACAAACAGTGCAAACGGTGCAAAATTTTCAAACAATCCCCAGCTTATGGCTTCATTAATTTCCTGTTGTTTTCATCCTCATCATCCTCACTTGGATCATGAGACCATGGACTCTATTTATTCTAATCAATCAGAGGTTTTCTGGATTTCACAACTTGTGAACAGATGAAATGTCTTCAAGAATCACCTCTTGAAGTTGTATGCTTTTCATATGATTGTGATTGAATGGTAGTTATCTTACAGGCAGCAACATCATATATGGCTGTGATGATTGTGTGTTACACTCAATAACTACTTGTTCTCAAAAGATCATACTTTACGACCTGGTACATTCTTTCAAAACAGTTTTCACAATACTCAACTTGAGCTGAAATCCCTAACTGCTTTGGCTGCCACCTTGATCAGAAGTCATTCCAATCCCCCTCTCCTGCCAACATTCGCACACCCGCTCTTGTGTGGCTCACAAAGCCAACTCCTCGGCCGTATTATGCATGGACTGCCCTTTGTGGTTGCCCATCCCGGAGCCATGTATGAAAAGGTTTCACCACGCGTCGCCAGAAACCCCAAAGAACCCTTGTCTTCGAGATTATCTCAGGCGAGGCGCGAAGCCTATCATACTTGGCCCCTTGAGCTCAACCACAAGGGCACACTGTGACCATGCTCTGATACGGCAAGCAAATGGATAACTGAGTCACAATGCCAATTTATCAAACCGATTCCAAGTCTAGTTTCTCCACAACGCGGTCCGTAACGCTGAAGCTATAGCCGCTGTCGATGTAGACTGCTCCGATGAGAGCCTCTATAACGTTTGCCATGGGACCCGCAGGAACATTGGGCTGAGACACGTTCTTAATAATATACCGGTCGATAACAAGTTCCTTGCCTCGCCTTTGGAGATTAGCGTTGCCGGCAATCCTCTGCAGATCATTACTGATATTGCCTAGTGCAAATCGAAGTGAAAGGCGTTCAGTCTTCTGACCCGATAGAAGGATAAACGGGGCATTTTCTATTTGCTGCCTTACCTCGCGGTTTGTGGGCTGAGTACCCTCTCAGACTGATCACCAGAGCGAGCACCGTATCACCAACTTGAGCAAGGTCTTTGTTGCCACTGCGGCCATTGACGTTGTTGCCTTCGAGAGTCAGTGCCTCCTGAAGGTGCAAGGGATCTTGAAATTGGTAGCCAAGGATCGATTCGACCTTGGTGCGAGATTCATTGCTCAGATATTTGAATGAATTCATGTTAGAATGACCTATTCCGCTTGTTTTAAATAAGATAGTCAATGAAACAGTGCTGAGGTGGAAAAATGAAGATTTGGATATGAAATTGAGCTGCTCATTCAGACTTGAGGCTTTATATAACCATACGGGAGAGGAGCGGAGTTGGCCCATCTTGCCTGGTGCTCAGGCCCTCATCAACCCTTGTATAAGTTAATAAGCCTGCGGCCTGGAATCTGTGGCTGGCCTGATTTCCAACACCGTACCCTTCACTTAGTTAACTAGTTATATCTGCTCTTTATACCTGAAGAAATTCTGAGTGGATGGGTGAGCTGATGGAGAGGAGAAAATTGCTGCCTGATTTTACATTTTGTGATGTATGTTGCATTGATCTGAGGTTCACATGACTCATTCTTTGTGCAGTACAGCCTGGTGGTTAATCAGGCCACTGTGTTTCTTATTCTCTCACTCCCGCAGAATAAGAATAGTTTTTCTTTTCAGAATAAAGTGCAGTTGTGTTCAGGTACCATGGGCAAAGATGATGGTTTGATAAGAAATAAATAATTAGTACTTTAGCTTGTGGATATGAAGAAATAAGAGACTGAACAAGGTACTTGAAAGAGGATTGAACAGGAGTGTGCATTGCATGGCAACAAAATCAGCCCACCAACCGTGCATTATTCCTTCCACTCATCCCTGCCGTATTTGAGAACACCAGCCATCTCCAAAACCCAAAATTTCGAAGGCGCTTTCCCCTCCTCAACCGTCCGAGCAGCCGCGACAGCTGCTCTGCCAATGATGGTCTGATCCTGACCTGCACGCGATAAGTTAGTACTTTGGATCTCCATTCAAGTCTTGATCAACGTTCGTCATACCTAGCCTGTCCTGGATTCCCTGTCCCAGCTTGTTAAGGTTGCCCACGATGTTCTCAAAAAGCGGAGCTTTGGGCTTCTCCCTCCCGAGAATCATACCCGGTCTCAGAATGATGGCATGCTCAAAATCAAGCTCCTTGATGGCATCCTCCACTCCAACCTTCATCTTTGAGTACGGCACGTAGCCGGAGAAGAAGCCTCTGGTACCTGCACTGGAGATGAACACGTAAGTCTTCACTCCCGCCTCCTTGGCTGCCCGGGCGTTTTCTATGCACAAATCATGATCGATCTTCCATTGATTCTGGACTCCACCGGCCGCCGCTTTCGTGGTACCGACTGCGTTGAAGACCACCGACGGTTTGGGAGACAGTGAGGAAATCATGCCGCCCCATTTTGAAGTATCGCTTTCTTCGAGAGCTTGGAGCTTGGGAGATTGAGTATCTGGTAATCTTCTTGAGATGGTTTTGACAGATGAGAATGTGTCCGTGGAGAGGAGTGCAGCGAGTATCTGAGAGCCCACTGCTCCTGTACAGCCGAACACAGCTGCTGTCGTCATGGTCAAGTGCAGGTGCTATCTATCTCAAACGTGAGGCCTACTAGCAAGGAGAGCAAAGAAGCGATAGAGACTTGAGCAATGGACTATTGAGACGATCGACGATATATCGTGGTTTGTTCAATTGCAAATGCTCAGGACAGCAAGGGGGGATAATTCAGGCGGGCAACTAGCTCGTTAACTTGTAACTAGTTAAAGACGTCAGTCGTTTTAAGATTGCTTACGTCAACTTAACTTCATCCACAGCCTTCGTTCTAGACTCGAGGTCGGGGACTCGACCTTGACTGAAATATCACATGGCGACTATCCTGAAAATCCAGGGCAAATCTAAGACGCCGTTTCCTAGAAACATTAACGACGCTTTGGAAGCCATTCCGAATCCGATACTTGGAGATGGGAACTTGAGCTACGAAAATATCGTCCGTTGGCTGTTATCAAGCGAGGAGCTCGAACATCTGCTCACTAACTTAAAAGAGTTGATAAAGGAATGAGATTTGGAGCTATAGGCCTATAGAACACAATAGACAATGGTTCATGGTGAATGCAGTAGTGGTCAGAGAGAATTCAGGATTTGTAATGATTTATCCGAAATAAGGAGAGGAAACTTCTATTGGCCCACTCTGTTCTCGTTCGCTGCATTGGATAAATAACATCCCCCATTCGCGCAATACCTTCCGAAGTATGCATGGGGTCTTCATAGCAGAATCCGCAAACGTCCGTCCGTCCAGCAATCCATTCATTTGTTATTCCCAGATTCCGCACAGCAATGCCCTTTAAAAGAAGTTTTACTAGAGTATGAGTCAGCGACACCAGAGAGCAGTACTTGAAGTATACAGCTCCGCAGGTTAACTTCCCAGCGCATTTTGACGTGTCAGTTCAGCGGGGTTTGGAACAGGGGCAGTCTCTGTTCGGGTGATGCTTCCATCCCTGAAGCCAGATTTATGGTTGCCAGGGCGGCCAAGGAAAGAGTAATGGCAAGAAAGGTACCGGGCGGCCGCGTGGTGAGGGATTACTGCGTGATATTGCGTATTCTTGTTCCTTAAAGAGCTTTCCACTTCTGTACTTTCCAAGATCTCAAGACTGATAAAGAGATGAGTATCAGTTCTATATGCAAAATCCTCCAGTTTAATATGACTGATGTCTTAGCCATTGCCACTGTCCTCAATAGTGAAAAGAACAACAATGAATGATGTTGGACTGCCATCACAACATCTCATTTGGGAAATTTGGATTCTCAAGTCAGACAACACAATGTTAGTCAACGAAGGAGATGGACACATCTTTATAAAGAAGAAGAAATCTCCCTCTCCGATCAAGTCTTCACTCAATGCTCCCTTGAAAGTATGGAGTACAGGAGTAAAAAATTGATCCAGGGGAGAAGGTGCAGAGAAATCACAGCTTGCATGCCTTGGAAGATCTGGTGCTATGACGTGTAAGCGACCAAAACTATTGTAACCGCTGAAGAGAAAACTTCCTCAATCGATTTCATGGTATAGCCATTGCAGCCCCTGGTCAGTGACCACAAGTTGGGGTCATTATGTGATCATTTTCAGAGCCTTCCCATCAAAACGTTGATTGGTGGTGTGATCCCAGTTTCGTCATCTTGCAGCTTCAGTTGGTTGCTCGTTTTGCCCACCAATGAAACAAAGCCTTTGGCGACCAGCTCAAAAAGACGATTTCTGAAGCCATAAAAGCGACAGGGATGCAAAGCTCAACAAAGCTTCCCCAGTTTGAAGAAGCTCCATCTTCGAAACCGAGAATAAAAATATCTGTTCCCAGTAAGATATTGTCTGGCTGCATTTAACCAGTAAGTGCACTCGAGCAGCGTCTAAGTTCGCAGCATCGCGGATGTCAGCAGTCCGTCTGCTTGCCATATCCCCCCGTTTTTCCCCTGAAGTGTGTGCCCCATGGTCAGACTTCCTAGCCGAAGCCTTGTTCAAAGAGTATCAGCGATCATGTGGAGCATGATGTAGTTAAAGTACAGTCCCGTTTTTACTGTATATTTGACCCCGATTCGGTCGCCGACAATGGAGCGTCAGCCTTTCTGCTTGCGACGGTGTCTCAGGGCGGTTTAGGCGTTGTGCCAATGAATCTAATAATATTTTTTTAGCCCCAAAAGGTAGGAAGGTACCTACGGAGTAGTTACCTAGTATATGCAGCCTATTAACTACCCTGAGTGTGAGTACACATCTCCATATCCAATAGTTATCACACACAAGGCTTTCACTGTGCAGTAGTTAATGCGCAAGGGCCAGTGCCGTTTTAAGCATATGATTTAAAGGGCTTGAGTGAAAGATCAGTAGGGACCATAGAAGCTTTTTTTTTTTACAAAAAAAAAAAGGTGAGATGAAAGTGAGGAATGGGCAAGGAATGCATGAATCATGATTGCAAGAAAGAAATTAGGCAGAAAAGCTGTGGTGGAATTTTGTTTTCAGGGAGGTTTTTTAGGGGGGGGGGGGGTTTCGAAGGTTGTTCGGCTCATGGCAGAATGTTTCCCAGCAACGTTCACTAGACTGTTTTGGGGGGCTAGTGTGTGGTAACCTACTTCACCGCCTTCCAGTTCAATGCCCAGAAAGCGCAGGATTCACCCACGCTAGGCTGGATTGGGGGGGGGGACCTGCCTTTCCTTAGGTAAGAATGAAACTTTGAATGGCGTTTGCCCCCTTTCACTCTTTTTCCCTTTCCTCTCCCTCTTCCCTTTCTCTCCCTCTTTTCCCTCTTCTTTCCCTTCATCCATCACCCACGTTCCTGTGCAATACTGATCAAGACATACTGTCTCACTTCATCCTCCCCCCTCTCTTTAGTATCTAGGGCACCAAGCGACCCTTTTATCCCTCCTCTTCAAGTCCCAGAGGCAGCTCAGCTTTTCTGAGTCTTGCAAAGTTATCAACCGGTTCTATCTGTTCTTTCTCGAGATTCGATAAAGAAAAAAAAACAGCTTTCTCAAACATGTCTACTGCTGTGCACGAAATTGCCGATAGCCTGGCCAATGTTAGCCTCAATGAGCCAACCAACGGAGCTCCCGCGGCCACCCAGCATGATGCCACCACGGCCAGTGCTGACGAGGGTCGGCGGTTGTACATTGGGAACCTCGCGTATGCGACCACTGAGGGGGAGCTCAAGGAATTCTTCAAAGGGTTTAATGTGTATGTGCTTCGGTCTGATCTTATGCCGTGCACTCTCTGGGCACTCTCGGCAGTTGCTTGTTATTTTGTTCTTATTTTCACATGCTCATCTTTCTTTTTTCTTTCTGTTTTGAGCTTCTGTTTGTCAGATACTGTTTTGCTAACCAACCTTATTTTGTGTCCTTAGAGAGAGCGTTTCCATCCCTGTTAACCCCAGAACCAACCGTCCTGTTGGCTATGCCTTTGTCGATCTTGCCACCGCGCAGGAAGCCCAGGCTGCCATCGCTGCATTGACAGGCAAGGACATCCTTGAGCGAAGAGTTTCTGTGCAAATTGCTCGCAAACCAGAGCCCACCGAGGGGAAGACAGAAGATGGTGCCGAAGGCATTGCTGGAGGCCAAGGACGCAAGAGAGGTGGTGGACGAGGCCGAGGCCGCGGTCGTGGCCGTGGTGGCAGATTCGGTCGTGGTGGCCGCACTGTAAGTTTGTTGTGTCGGCCGACTTCCCTTCATCGCAGTCACTAATTTATTTCGATAAGCAGAACGGAGTTGACTCTGAAGTTACTGGCGAGGCCTCTCTTGCTGAGGTCACCAATACGACTGAAGCTGTAGCTGAAACTAGTGAAGCCAACAAAGAAGACAAGGACGCAGATACCACCAAGTCTCAAAACCGTCCTCGTAAGCAACGTGGTCCGCCCGAAGATGGCATTCCCTCCAAAACTAAGGTCATGGTGGCAAACTTGCCTTACGATCTCAGTGAGAACAAGGTAAATTTTTAAATTCCTATATCTTGTTTTCCTTCCCTTCTAACTCTAGTCATCATTATAGTTGAAGGAACTTTTCGCCGCCTATGAGCCCGTTTCCGCCAAGATCGCTCTTCGCCCTATCCCACGCTTCATGGTCAAGAAACTCCAGGCACGTGGCGAAGCTCGTAAGGGACGTGGTTTCGGTTTTGTCACCCTTGGATCCGAGGAACTTCAGCAGAAGGCTGTCGAGGAAATGCATGGCAAAGATATCGATGGACGCGAAATTGCTGTCAAGGTTGCCATTGATAGTCCTGGCAAAGAGGATGATTCTCCCGTTGCTATTGAGACTCCCGACGCTTCTGAGACTACTGAACCCGCTGCTCAGGAAGCTTCTCTTGGTACGGCTTGAGTCGATTTGTTCTACCAAATCGACTTCTAGAGCACCGGTTTATTTTCAAGGGTTAGTTGATTGATCGGTTGGTGGGGTGACAAGCGCTGTCAGAAATGGTTTATCGTGAACATATATCATATGGAATGATTCTCATTTCTTTATTGTTAAAGTGTCTTGTGACGACAATGGCCCTTCTAGTTGTGAAATCAGCATACTTAACCAAAAATATGGCAAGCAGAGCTCTGTCGATTAATGATTCTATTTAGACAAGGTTCTAAAGAAATGATGACAATGTCAAAAAAAATGAAAAAATCCATGCAGTAATATCTTTTGACAGTCAGCAAAACACAAGTAAAACTATAGAACAGCTGTTTTTCGGCTGTCCAACGAGGCTTTTCCTACCCTGCAAAACGATGACAATAGGTTTCATAAACCCACGAGACTTTGTTTCTGTTAAAAATGTTCATCAGTACCCCACCTTGTGTAGAAAGATGTCGTTATGCTTGAAGACCAGTTAAAAAGATTAAACACGCGAGTTGATTGATATACTACCCGGGATTTAGTTGCCTTCTCTCATATCACTTGTCTAACTATTATTTAACCGCTCCTGTTCGACTCGTTGGTTGCAACGTCTTGGTTCCAAGCGGGGCGAGCTTACAAGTTACCAGCAATCAACCAGGCAAGGGGACATTCGCCCGCCATTTCCTTACGATTGCGCGATTCCATGGTATTCTTAAAGATATCGCTTTGACATTATCCTGTTACTATATATTTTTTTTCGGGGTCCCTATCGAAAGCTACAGTTGTGCATCGGTAAAAAAGGAACGTTGGACAGGATGTCGAAGCTATGGGAGGTCGACCCTGAAACGAGAAGTAAAGTACGCAAGGAGTGGTCAATTGCTTAGGCCCGCTGGAAAATATGAATGCATTGCTGGATATGCGAGCTGACTTGTTCAACTTGTTCTGGGACCTTTAGTTGCTCCTCGTTCAGAAAGCAAAGGGGAATGATCGGTGCTGTGACTGTGGGGCGCCGTCACCACAATGGGTATGTCTCGGTTTCTTCCCTTTCTTGTCGGGGCTGTACGGCGGCACCAAGCGTTTTCATGGGCAAAGATGTATGACTGACGGATGATTGCTTATTGGCAATGAATCTACGTAGGCTTCTCCCAAATTCGGTACGTTTATCTGCCTCAACTGTGCGGGTACACACAGGGGGCTCGGCGTGCACATATCCTTCGTCCGGAGCATAACTATGGACGCGTTTAAGACGGCAGAAATACAGCGGATGGAGCATGGGGGCAACGAGCCGTGGAAGGAATTCTTCAACGCTCACTCTACGACGATGGCGGAGGGAACGACGTTCGATGATGCTACAATAAAAGAAAGATACAGCGGCGAGGTTGGGGAGGAGTGGAAGGCCAGATTGACGGCTAAGGTAGAAGGCCGAGAGTATGTTCCCGGCGAGGAGAAGAAGAACACTATCTCAAGGACCAATACGCCCGGCAGGTTGGGGAATGATAGCATGGACAATTCTAGGGCCATGTCGCCAGGAGATGGGGGAGGTATGAAGAGCAAAAAAGAGCAGAATGAGGACTATTTCGCGAGGCTGGGTGGGGACAATGCTTCACGGTCTGAAAGTGTGCCACCATCGCAGGGGGGGAAGTTCACTGGGTTTGGAGGCGGGGTGCCTGTGTCAAGACAGACATCTCAAAACGACAATATACCCGGCATCAATGACTTCCAAAATGACCCTGTGGCCGCGTTGACGAAGGGGTTCGGCTGGTTTACGACTACGATTGGAAAGGGTGCGAAGACGGTGAATGACAGTTACTTACAACCTGCCGCTAAATCGGTACGTTATAGCACCATCCCGACGTTTTGAGGCCTATCGCCAAGCGCGCGACTAACCTTGTTCTCTTAATTTTTTTCTCCCCTCAGCTTTCGGAATCCGATTTTGCCGCTCAAGCCCGTTTAGCCGCAGTGGAAGTATCTCGCAACATTCAGACCGGCGCCCGCGGTGCCACAGACTCATTCAGTCGTTTCGTCGAAGGCCCATCTGACGGATCCAGTCATGGTTCAACATCAGCATCTAGGCGCGTCGAGCCAGAAAGAAAGGATTTCTGGGATGATTTTGCGGCGCTTGGGGAAACTAGGAATCAAAGAACAGGCCCTAGCACTCCTGCAAGCAAACCCGGGGCAATCGGAACAGCAGCGATGAAGAAGAATACACCGACAACGACGAATTCTAGTACGGGCCCAAGTCCGGCGGCAAAGGGAAAGGATGACTGGGACGATGGTTGGTGAATGTATGGGACATGATATACCGGTCTTGTTGACCCTGATTCCCTGCCTTTGGTTTCATGACTTCCACAGTCATATTATTGGAACAGTGTTTTGATGGCGTCTCTTTTTAGTGCTGTTGCCGGCTTCTCGTATATAATATCCTTTGCCGCCTGCTTTCCTTCTGTTAAATTTCTTTACGTTCGAACGAGTGCAATATACTTGCCATTGGTTAAATCATTTTATAGGTTCTTCACTTGGGTCCAACCTGATTTTAGCTGACAGATGTATCAGTGCCTGGACGAGATTTGCAACCAAGGATAAGAATAAAGGACACCAGTGAAAGTGAGAGTGATGGAATCTTGCAAGCCGCAAATTCTTATTTTTTCAAGCCTGGGATGGAATGGAATGTCTCTGTCCATACTTTTAGCTCGACATAGCACTTCCCCATCCGTTCACAACAAGCACTAAGGATCACAGTACGGATAACTACTATAAAGCACAGTGAATGGCTGACTGTTGCCCTTGTAGGAACAAAATGTGTTACAATTTCACAGAAAAAGGCGAATGAGTGCAAAAAGGTGTTATACTCTCCCAACATCGGCTGCTAAAACCACGGCTAAGAGGCATGGAGTTTACTTTTGTCTATCATTACATTCCTAATAATACAAAAACAGGGAAACGAAAAATCGTTGGACTTCAGGCCCCATGTCTTCCGGCGTCCCCCACAGCGAGAACCGATTGCCCAGGTCACAATCCTCTCATCTCCGCCAAAGCAACCTTCTCGCGCTGGCTACTCATCTTCTCAAATCGGTCAACACTCATCACAAAAGTTCCCCGGCCGCCTGTCAAACTACGCAGGTGTTTCAAGTATCCAACCATCTCCTTCAAAGGCACTTTGGCGGTTATTGTACGTGACTGGTTGGCGGACGCATTAGACAAGCTAGTATCCAAGGAAGACGGTCCGAATGGGTCACGTGGAGCATATATTTTGGATATATCGATCGGTGGGAAGTTATGCACAGCTTCTGCAGATGAGGGTGTATCGTCATCCAGGGAAACGATGTGTCCGCCGCGTGAGGAAGAAATATCATGAACCACAGCACCAAGGCTTGATTCCTGGACGCTGATAGTCACATTCATAACTGGTTCCATGAGCGATGAATTTGCTGAGATCTCTTTGAGTGCGGATTGGGTGGCGAGACGGGCTGCAGCAGAAAGCGCGGACGGCGTAGTGTCGTTGCCGAAAAGATGGTGTGTTAGGTCGAAGGTCAGGGTGACAGCGGCGCTGTGTATGGGGAAAGAGAATTTTGGTCCTCGTGTGAGCGCGGCAAGACAGCCGTTATAAATCGAATTTTGTATTAGTGGGAGAGAGAGGGTTTGCGGAAGAAGGTCCTCGGTTAGCTTATTCTTTGCCGCTGGAATAAGTCCTGGGGTTTTGATCACGATACGGTTGCCATCTTTTTCCTCAGTGAGGACGACGTCTGGGTCTTCCGCGTGCTCGGCATGCTCGCCTTCATGGAAGGGTTGCACCACGACCATGCATCCTGCTTTACCTTTCCGACCTGCAATTTCTTTGTCAAAGATCCGCGTGACTGGAGATGAAGCGTCAAGTATACATTCGCGATATCCTATCTCAATGTTTCCCATCGACGCTTTTGCTTTGAAATCTTTAACAAGCCGATCGCTGGCTATTTCTAGATGGAGTTCTCCCATTCCACTGAGCAATGTTTGACCAGAGTCTTCGTCAACGGTGACATGAAGACTGGGGTCTTCTCGGAGTAGCAGTGCTAAAGAGTCCTGGAGATTCTTTTCCTCGCTAAGACTATGCGGCTCAACGCTGGTAAAAAAAACAGGTGGAGGGACATCGATAGGACGGAGCTGCAGAGTACTGAAGGGCTCTGGCGCGCTTTGCTTGTTCCCTGCGAAGGAGAGCAGTGTGTCACCGGTCCTGGCAAACTTCAGTCCAGCGATGACACCGATATGTCCAGCAGGGATAGATTGAACTTCGACTGCATCATTCGCATACATCTTGAAAATTCGAGGCGCCCTCTCTGAAACGTCAAGATTTGTATTGAATAAAAGGGCGTTCCGGTTGAGCGTCCCTGAATAAACTCGAACGTACACCAAAACACCTCTTCTTGCGTCACTTACCACCTTGAAAGCAAGGGCGCAACTTTCTAATGTCTGGAGAGCAGTTGCAGCTTCAGAATAAGATGATACGTGTTTCTTTTTAGACTTATGTTTGGTTGGCGTGTGTGTGTTTTCTAGAGGAGCCTTTCCGGCAAGAAGACTCTGCAAGCTAGTTTTGACTGATCCAACACTGACTTCTGGATCAAGTCGCTCGGCTGGACTTGGAAGCAAATTGACCACTGCGTCAAGTAGTGGTTGCACGCCAATGTTCCGAAAGCTCGCGCCAGCAAAGGTCGGAATGACAGTGCTTCCGTCTCGTAACAGGCAGCGCCGCAGACTCTCCCATATCTCAATTGCCTTGGCTGCAAGATGGTCTTCATTATGTTCCAGGAAATTCTCCACCATAATATCATCATGTTCACTCAAAAGTTCGACCAGGGCAACTCGAGCATTTTTCATCTCCTGAGCGAACTGACTGTCCGTCTGTTCCAAATCTTTCAAACTCGATACCGCGATCTGCTTTCCGTCCCCAGCTGGTTCCCAGTGTAGACCTTGTAGCGAAATTACATCACCAACGCCTCTGAATTTGCGGTCTCCGCCTTCGAACCACGGGATTTGACATACAGCTGGCCACGCACCAAGCCTCGATCCGATCTCTTTCACAGTTCGGCCAAATGCAGCACCTTCACGATCTAGTTTGTTGACATACGCGATGCGAGGGATACTGTACGTAGAAGCCTGGTGCCAAACTTGTTCTGTTTGGGCTTCAACCCCCGCGACTCCGTCGAGGATGCATACTGCCCCGTCAAGGATACGCAGGGAACGTAGAACTTCAAATGTAAAATCGGCGTGTCCGGGGGTATCTATCAGATTGATAGTGTGTGGCAAAACAGACCTCGGAAGTCTCTTCGTATTCAGTTCCTCTGAGCTCATCTCACTTTGATCACCTGGAGGCCAGTGGAAAGTGACTGCGGCGGACTGGATAGTGATTCCTCGGGCTCTTTCAGCCGGGAGGAAATCTGTCACGGTTGACCCGTCGTCAACATCGCCGATCCTTCTGGTGAAACCGCTATAGTAGAGCATCCGCTCTGTGGTCGTCGTCTTTCCCGCATCGATATGAGCGATGATGCCGATATTTCGAGTGCGATCCAAGTCCACAGTTGCATTTTGATCGGGTAGCCTTGAATATCCACGAAATGTGAAGCCCCGAGGCCGGAATGAGGCCCTTAATGGGCCTCTCAACCTCCGTTGGCATCTTGAGCATACCCATATTTGGGGATAGGGGGTGGTGATGAACATGCCGACGGGCTCAAAGAACCATAACATACCCCAAAAATATTCAGACAGTCAGTTTTTAAAAAAGGCGAAACAACATAGCCGACCACCCAACGATTTTACCACCAACAATCCCAATTTCTCAAAGTCTCATACTAAACTTTGGCATTTCAAGCTTTTCAGCCAACAAACATTGAAATACTTAAATCTTGTAACAAAAATTTGAAAACAATTAAATAATAAAGTCTGAATTACATCTTGATTCTTGTAATTTCATCACTCTCAATTCTCATCCCCTTCTACTTTACTATGAGAATAGCATTGACACAACACTGAAGTCATGTGGCCTCTCTTGGCATCACAAAGGATATTGCTGATTGGCCAAGTCTATGTTTGTCATGTTTGCAGTTATTTCCACATCATTCTGATAAGTTGAGTGAAGAGAAAATAAGTTGTTGATTGGATCTATCAGAACAAGCTACAACTATATAAAGAAGAGCTGAATTATCTAACACTCTCTCATGCAGTGAATCTACAATGCATCTCAGATAACTGCTCATTCAGCTTAAATCTTTCAGATTCTGGTATGGTTATTCCATAGACCCCCAGATCTACTGAAGGTCTACAGGAGGAAGGAGCCTGTATTATAGTTATTCCATTCCGGCTCCCTTCCATCTAGGTATATAGCTAGCCCCCCGGATCCTCTGAGATCCTAAATCATTCATCAATCAATCAACCAACAACTTACTTACTTTCTTCCTTTCATGAGGATTTCTGGCAGCTTGCCCGTTCTTCTATCAATCTCCATGACCCATCAAAAACCTGGCTACCTGTGCGCCTAGCCTCTCTCTTCCTCCTCCTCTACCAGGAGAGGGACTATAATTACAACATTTACCAATACTTGCGGGTGTGTTTTTCTCTTGAACCTCCGGGTTTGAGGTGCTTTTCCTTTCGCACCAGCAGAACCTATGGACTTGAAGAGTGTGGCTATTTCAGGGAACTGCAACACCGCAGGGTTAGGGATCTGAGACATGGTATTTCTGTTTGGGGAGAATTTCAGTATTGGGGATCCATGGGCTCTGCTGATGTAGCAATGCAGCACCCCACCTGCAACATTTGTAATATAGAGGTAGTCCCGCTCTGCCCACCTTATAGCCAGGTCTGGCTCAGATGACTTAGCCCTTACGGGCTGGCAATCCTCTGGCGTTAAATAATGACATACACCCTCAAACAAACGCTCAACTAGGGAGCAATTACTGCCGACCGTGATTTGGATTGTTTCAGGGCCCAGGTGGCCACGGTCGCTAACGTACCCAGAAATGCTAGCGCAGTCATGGGTGGCTTCCTGGTAAGGTATTGAACAAGTGTTGGAAATAGCTTGGAACCATTCATAGATCGTTTCTCTGCCAGGGGCGCATGCTCCAGATCGACGATGGCATTTAATGCCTGTGACAAGTAATGCGCATTTCGAAATCCTCCTTCAATCCAACATCTTTCAATGATTGGACCAAGCCAAAGTCCTTCGGTGCTGGGAAGAGAATCTTGACGAGGCCATCTAGCTCGACCGTCATCCGGGAGGTTATCCTTGAAAAGATCAAACTGGCACCTCTGTCCACCTGTGACAACTTCATACACGACCGCACCGAGCCGCCCGATGTCTGTATGTATTGAATATCCATTGTCATCGACCGTTTCCATGGCTGTGCCAAACGGAAGGATAGACGCCTCGGTGAAATCACAGAATTTGACGGATAGATTGGAATCAAGTAAGAAAGTTGCGACGATAATGACACGCCTATCGTGGATCTGTTCGAGGGCTCGGGCCTTTTGACGAAACCATGAGATCTGGAGCGCGAGAGGCGGTTTATTGTTTACCTCCAAGTAGGCGCGTAGATCCCCGTTTTTCATGTGGGCGAGGTGAGTGGCTTTCGGGTACAATTCGATGTAAGGGACAACGCCATCGAGTTGGTTGTCCACAGTTGGGCTCAAACGACGATAGACATCCTGCTCGCGCTGGATCACATGTATATTCAATTCCACATCGGTCTCGGTACTCCAAGGGTGTCGTAATGGTATCTTGATGGCAGTCCCACGACATAGAACCACAACACCCGACCCTCCGTATCCCAAGACTTCCTTCTGAAGAATTGGCTCGCCGTCGAGGTTTATGAACAGTGAAGAAGACATTGATGACGGGGGTTCCAGAAAAGAGATTGTAAGAAGTTGAAGAACGTGATAACATCCGTTTTTGATGCTCTCATCCATATAACCCATAGTTACCTAGGGTAACTAACTAGTTAGTTAACTATGTTATGGACAATAGTTCTGCCAGTCCGAGGTAGTTAGCTAGTTGACCTTCTACCTTAGCCCTTGTAGTTCATGATGTCCCATTTAGGTAAAAGAATTGGCCTAATCCCTGTGGCAGAACTTAGCCATTGGCTGCTATGCCAGCGGATTCTCTGCTTTCTTTTTCCATCAACATGACAGAGGGGCAGCAGCCTTG
Organism: Amauroascus niger; assembly: GCA_001430945.1. Lineage (NCBI taxonomy): Eukaryota > Fungi > Ascomycota > Eurotiomycetes > Onygenales > Onygenaceae > Amauroascus > Amauroascus niger. The sequence continues at coordinate 245,327 of LJPK01000862.1, read as the reverse complement.
TGTGTCCCAGGAGACACCATCTTCCTCGGGCGATCCTTCAAATTCTTCTTTGTCTTCCGCCGCTTCCCCTCGTTCTGGTGTGAAGTTCATTCTAGAACCCAGCATTGCTATCATTGAAAATTCGTCAAGAGTCAGCAAACGAAATTCTGTCAAGATGGCCAAGCAACTGTATGAGAGCTTCACTGCTGATCAAATCACGGATGCTATGCTGGATGAAGCAGCAAAGCTTTTCAGCGAGAATTACGGAATTTGGGGAAAACAGTCTTGGTGTCCAGGTAAGTGATATATATATGCCCCTCGTCTCTCACCTCATCTCTCCAACACCCTCCAGGAAAGCTGGTTAAACTCAGTGGGCACCGACTTCGAGAACAATACTTGCCCGAGCCCTCAGCAAAGCCTTCATGCCAGAGTTACCGTTGATGGGAACCTTGCGGGAAGTGCATTCGCCTGCCGCTGGAAACATGATGGCAAAAATGTCTGTTGGATCACTCAGTTGGTGGTAGATAGAGACTATCGTGAGCGTGGTCTTGCCACTGGCCTTCTAAGGTCCGTACGATTGGATGGGGACGACATATATGGTATTATGAGCTCTCACCCTGCAGCTTGCTTGGCGGCTGCTTCAGCTTTTGGAGAGAACAAACCTGAGCAAAGAGCCTGTTTAGATACATCATCTTCAGCTACGCACGCGGGACCATCACAAGCTTCAATCCCAGAGTGCTCGAGACCCCTGAACGGGCATCCAAGATCTATTTGCTTCTCTGCGGTCTGTTGAGCCCGTTCATCTGTGAAAGGGAGAAAACTGGGACTTGGGCGGCAACGGGTGTTGGGGGGGTGTGAGAAGTGCCAATAAACTGGAAGCAGCACAGAAGGTGGCCCCGCGGGTGCTGATGATGACAACCGTTTGAGAGGAAAGGAATCTGGTGAGATGGGGGGGGACAGGGGCGGAATAGACGACAAGAAATAGGCGTGGATAATTGGCCTCCAAGGAGGAGGTGAACGTCTCTTCCAAGAATGTGAACCGCAGGAGGGCAAACAGGAACGCCTGAGTGGACGGTGAAACGCAGCCGGAGAACAGCAGATGACGGCCGCGAAAGGGGGTCGACGAGAAGGGGAGGGATCGATTCTGGAGCAAGAGCGTGAGGAGAATCAGGAAGATGGAGGTGCGTGGAGATGGGAGGGAGAGCAGCGAGCCTTATACGGTAGAGAGGGGAGGTCCATGGACGGATGTACCTTCCTAATGCTTCAGGGAGCGTGAGGCCTGCGACACCAAACCGAGTGCGGACGGAGGCTAGTCACGTTATCTTCATTTCCCTGGTTAACTAACTAACTAGGCATACACTGGATCTCTGCAGACTTATTAACCCATTTCATTGTATGTACTTGCAAGCATGCTTCTTCGCCTCTTCGTCTCTAGAGATTCCCTCTTCTGCCGCTGTTTTGAGGTCGCTTTGGATGGTTGAGATAGCTTGCATTTGACGGCGCTGACTCTGAAACTTGGCAACGACAACGCTCATGGCTACGATCATGGTCTTGACGAGCGGATTCGGCACCGGCTGATCTTCTGCGGAGTCGATACAGACAAGTGCTTTCCTGAGGTAATATGTAGCGTGCTCTCGGGTGTCGTTGGGCCATGCTGCCACGATTTCTCGTGATACTTCCTTGTCTTGGCTTTTTCTGTGCAGCGAGGCTGCCGAGCCTCAGGGCCAAGACATACGTGATCCTCCAGGTCGTGACAATTATATATTTGATAAGTCAATCTTGAACCTCTCCCGCCATTGTTCGCCATACTTGCGGAAGAGTATCGCCATTGCTCCCAACCCTAGGGATATAAATGCCAGAACGGAGTTGCCCCAGCCGTACCCAAGCCTGTCATACATTGGAATGCCGGCTAGCGGCAGCATAGACGACGTAATGCTTCGTAATATGTTGCCAGCAGCAATCGCACTGGCAGCATACTCCGTGTATGCATCAATCATGTATACGTTGAAGGGTATCTTCGAAAGGAAAACTAAAGCGTTAGAATTAAGGATAAGAGTATGCTTTTGTTCCCGTAGATAATACTGACGAAGGTGAACATCACTCCAAATCCGATAATGCCCGTTGCAACAATAGGAACTGCACTGTGGACGCCCGCTTGAGTTGTCCAACCATACATGAACAATCCCACTGGAATCGCAATTGCTCCATATATCAGGGGCTCCAAGCGATATCTTTACGTGCCACATATGATTAGCAGTCCATTCATTTTGTACGATAACGGGAAAATGCGTCAATATCACACGTACTCAGGCTTTGCTACTCCATGTTTTTTGACCAGGCGTGCATAGCTCTTGTCATTAGTAATGCTGGCAATAATCAACGAGATCAGGAAGCCTAAAGTGAGGCCGATGTATGCCAAGCCAAGCTTCGACTGGCTGTAATGATACTGATTCTGAAAAACATCGGCAAAGGTAGATAAAAGGAGATAAACCGTGCCGTAGACAACAGAATTGTACACAGCCAGCGCAGTAACGACTGGACAGAATAGTAGTATTCTGAAGGGGCGGCTGATGGCTCGTTTTAAAAGAGTAGACAGAGCCAGCTGACGTTGTCCTTTGGCGTATAATTCCGGATTCCCAGTGGCTTTGCGCAGTTTCTTAGCTTTTCTTTCAAGGAGGACCGGGCCATATGTCTCGCGGTAAGTGACTGCACAAATGAGTCCCATAGTTCCACTCTGCAAGAATGTTCAGACAATAGTTACGCCATAGAGGTAAATGTAAGGGTTTCAACGTACCAAAATCGACAACAGCCAGAATACCCATCGCCATCCCGCTGCGGCTGATAGAAAACTGCCGATAAGAGGACCGACGACCGGGCTAAGCATGAAACCGGCGGAATACATAGACATAGCAAAACCCCGGTGGCGGATTGATATAAGGTCAGCAATAGTTCCGCTTGCATTGTTGAGGTTGCACGAGGCAGCGCATCCTTGCAGGAACCGGACTGCAATCAGCCCACCTAGATTTGGTGATAAGGCACATGCGATCGTGAATCCGCAGAATGCTAAATTCGCACAGTTGTAAGTGATACAACGACCAACTACTTCCGACATCGGACCCATGAATATGGGTCCTACACCGGTGCCTAGGAGCTAGATGATTGATTAGTTAGATATTAGCTAGATGTTGGAAGGGAAGTTTTTTGTTTTTCTTTTCGGATTCCTCTTCAAAGGGACAAACCTCGATCGTGATTACTAGGATGCCAAGTTCCCGATTAGTTGAGCCGAACTCTTCCAGCACGAGGGATATGGCCGGGGCAATAGCTACAGCGGCTATATTCCTACAGGCAAACGAAAAAAAAGAAAAGGCTGGATTAGCGCCAGCCCGACTGAGGAAAGAAGAGTCCCAAGCAGGTAGGCTCACGTCGAGAAAACAACAGAGGTGATCATGCCGACGAGCATCGCACGTCTCCAGGTAGGCCAATTGCGCGGATTGTGAGGATCGTCGGGCCCATCCCAATCCACCTCATTCGGGTTGCGAACATTTGTACCGTCCGTGGAAGAGGGCGGGCTTGGTTCGACATCGGGTGCCTGCTTCAGCTCGCCCGTAGCATCTTCATTCGCCTGAGGTGGTAGCAAGGCAGGCTGAGACTAAGTAGTTACCGTTAGTAATTGCCTACAACAAAAGAATGGAATCATTGTCGGACCTTGGCAAATATCTGATCCTTGCTATTCTCTTTGCTTCTCTTCTCGTTGAACATTGTATGTGTCGTGTTAAGTGAAAGTGAATAGCAAAAATTGACATTCTTCGCGCTGAAAGCAAGGAAGGAAGAGGTCAAAGGCATGCGCAGGTCGTAACTAAAGTGTAACTAAAACTTATATTTTGTGTTGTTTTTATTTTAGGATTTTAGATCCGGCCGAATGTGCTTTGACCCCAAATGGACCACTGGGACCCTGGGAGTTGAAATTTGAACCCTGCCTGACCACTCCACCTGTCTTTTGGTTCTGGTGAGCTAGTTAGATGCAAGTTCCGTCTCTTCTGTTAGGGTGGGAAGGACGTCTAGCTGACCATCTTGTTGAACAATCTCTTTAGTATTTTTTTCCTTTTTTTTTTTTTTTCCAGGGTGAACTGTTCTGTTCTGCTTTCAGTTTTGGACATGCTGATTATCCGATCTGGGAGGATTCCCCTTCCTAACCATGTCCCTCTAGAAGGACTTTTGCTGCCATCGTGAAGGTAGGATAGTATTTAATCAAGCAACAATGTAGTTACATATGCAGTAACGAGAGTGGAACAAAGCAAGAGAAGGCCAAAGTTTCAGTTTATCGAAAAGTTCTAAAACACCGCCCAATGCCGCTCTTGATCATCCTACTAGGATGCCGGAGTGACTAGTCCAGCGGCATCGGCAGGGGCTTCTAGACCTTTTGATAGCTGTAGTTAACTAGTCTCCCCTGATTCGGCTGCTGCAAAACCTTCTCAATATACGGAGTAAGTTACTCCATACTCCGTAACTACTCCGTAGTTAACTACAGGCTCAGGCTGATTGTGTCATAACTTTGCATATAATTTTAGTAACACAACAGGGGTGTTCATGACTCGAGAACAGGTTCTCTTATTGGCCCATCTGCAGCGCATTGACAAGTTGGCGAGCAAAGCTCTTGTGACGTAACTATAGTTCACCGTTAGTTAACTCGGCCACACCACTTCTCACTTTGTACCACCTCTACCAAATTAGTATGCTGAGATAACTAGTTACACGAAGAGCCTACGAAGGTCCCAGAAGATCCTTAGTCGGCAAAGGAACAGACCATGAAAAGACGGTAGAAGGGTGTGCGGGTGTATCTGGGGTTCTCGCAAGGAGCACAACTTGGCGCACTGGGCTCCTGCTGGCCCGAGGAGCAGCTCTCGGCAAGGGAATTACTTGCGGCCGAAAGGGTTGAACCTCACTTTTTTGGCGTGATATGCAATGGTGTGTGTGGCTATTCCTCCTAATATAATGGCTTCGTGGGTTTGTCGCAGGAAGAGAAAGGAACGCCGAGATCGGATCGCCATCCCCAACGCTCCCACCCTGATTGGCAAATCAGATCCTTGGGGGGAAAAGACGAGAGTGGAAGGTTGCATTCTGTGCACTACCGAATAGAGCAAGCCGCGTTGATGAGAGTGCGAATGTTGGGACATCGGGCTCCCCCGGTTTCCCCGGAAGATAACAATTCGCAGGGTCTGAAGGGAGGGCCTTGTGGAATGGGTAGTTAGCTAAAGCTGCTGAAGGTTGGTCTCCTTGTCCCGGGCTCTTAGTTACCCGTTTTAGTCTTTTGCGGGCGATTGTGAAACGGGCCTACTATAGAGGTATGTGTTTTGAATTTTAACTACACTACACAGCAGTGTTTTAATCATCGCGCTCTGCTCTCTGCATTCAGAAATTGGAGGCTGCTGGGGATCGTTGATCAATCGACTCATTATTGAAACTAAAGGGGCAAAGACTCTCTCTCTCTCACACAAACCGGTTTCGTATTCTAAATCCAGCTACATACAATTGATCGATGCAAGCCAACCCCACGTTGCTCGTGGCCTATGTAATTAACGTAGTTGTACATGCTGACTTCACTGTGTCTCAATAGCAGCCCCATACAGCTTTCCAACCCTGATCCGATGAAGTTCTAGTCCCGTCAAGTCTTCGTAGATCTTTGGCTTCTCCGCTGTGATGAACTGCTTCATAGGCCCAACATTAATCTCTCGATGTGGCTTGATGAAACAAGCAATCGACTGACGCTCTGGCAGGATGCCGTTGGACACATCCTGCATATCGATCGGTGTAGCCACTTGGTGCAGACCAGCTTGAAGGTAACCGTTGGTCAGGTACTCGAGACTGTTGCTAACATACACTAACATCTCTGTGGGATGCTCGTGTGGGAGGGGGATGAAAGCGTCAGGCTTGGAGCTGAAGCGGTCTTGCACTTCTAGACCACCAGCATCGTCTTGGAAGAGGAGAGTAATCATTCCAAAGTCGGTGTGCGGCCAGGCACGACGGTACTTGCCAGTACTCAGCTTTTTTGTGGAGATCGGAGCGTAGTAGTTCATGCGAAGTTCGTCGATGACAGGGGACGTGCAGCAGTGGCCAGTGAGTTCGCCTTTGGCAAGTCCGAGACCTTGCTCCAAGCTGTCCATAACCTCGCGACCTACGACATGGCACGTCTCCAAAAAGTCCTCCATAAACTTGCGGAAACCTGGAATACTAGATTCCGACGGCCATTTACTAGGGAATTCCGTATCGGCCGCAGAGCTATGGTCAAAGTGTTCCTACGAAACGGGAGAGCGTGTCAGCAATATTCCCTAGGGTAGTGAGTGGGTAGACAAGCCTTTTCATCTTCCAGGCCGTCATTTTCGAGCATATCGAGCTTCGAGGTATTCTCAGACCCAACATAACTCCAGCCTCGTTGAGGATTCGCGTTGCGTTCATTCGGGATGACCTCCTTTTCCTCAAGGGGCAGCGAAAAGAACTTTTTGCCCTGTATCAAGCGCGAAATATCAGTTGTTGTGTCACCCTTGAGAAATTCGCTAAAAATATTCACCCATTTGAAGCCTTCCTCTATCTTCTTTGCAGAGATTCTGGTATTGATAAGGCGCATGGCACCATGTTTTTGGAGTTCTGAGGCGATCGTCGAGGCCAACTGGGCAATCTCAGCCTCGGTGCCGTTGTAGAAGGGGGAGAAATCGATTAGAGGAAGGGAAGGCATTTTGTTGTATGGCAGTGATATACCGAGTAGTCAATGAGATTGAAGTAGTTCGTCGTGAAGACGTGAGAGTGATTTGCGAAGATGAAAAGAAACTGGCCCAAATCCCACCCTGAAATTTAAAGCTTTATATGCAAGGATAATCAAGATCAGCCTGGCAGTATGGGGTACGGAGACTTTTTCCACTCGACTTGAAAGAGTGAACACTCTCTAGCCGGTGCTGGAAAGTCCGAGCATGTCATACCAAGCCACTATGTTCCGTTCCCTCTTGACAAATGGCAGCAATATGGCAGTGATGTCCCCAGATAGCCCTGCTCGGGCATGGCCCGATTGTGACGTTGGAGGGCCGCCACCAACAATAACACGCATATACTGGGCAGGTTGACCTTGCCCGCCCTGGATGCAGTTGCTTGAAGCGGAAGCTCGCAAAAGCTGGAAGGATTTCGTCCCGTCACGCCCAAGCCCACCTGTAGCTCGACCCTGGTGGAGACCAACCAACAATTCGAGATAATTTGCGCGTGGGACGTTTTTCAACCACAGACTACCTCACGAGGAGGCAACACCAGCCACAACACAGTTCAATTATGTTTAAACAATAGCGCGTCGCGCGCTCTCGGTCAAAGGAAAGAAGGGCACGCAAGCGGGAACGTGCTCGAAAACGTTGACGCCGGTGGCAACAAGAATGAGTGCTTGCAATACTCCTCCATCGTCGAGCTCATCACCCAGACAGCTGTTCCAGCGGCTATGGCGCCTGGGCCTGGTTAGGCTGCTCCATACCGCTCCACATGCCCATCACTAGCGGACCCATCCCCGGGACGGCCCCGCCCACCCGCCTATGACTTGAACCCCCCCCCACGAGAGATCCTGTGGCGGCTGGCCAGGGCCACAAAGGTTGCGGCTGACTCCAGGCTGGACGTCATCTGCGAAATGGCACCTTCTTTTTTGGACTTTGCTCATCTAAGACGCCACCATCTGCAAGAACTAGTTAAACCACTCTGTCTGGGGGCGGCTGTTGCCGTGTTAGTAGATAGTTATGCAGGCAAAAGGTTCCCCCCCCCGGCTCC
>LJPK01000862.1:138385-237492 GCA_001430945.1 Amauroascus niger | reverse complement strand
CCCCGGCTCCAGCGGGAGCCGCCTCGGCGCCAAGCGGGACCAACCAGACCAAGCCTTTTTGTGAAGATAACCATCCCAGATTTGTGTCGTCGGTAAATGGAGCCGGGACACGATTTTGCTGTCGTGTAAGTGGAAGGACTAACTAACCGAGAGCGCGATTGCTTCCTAAGTTAGCTTAACTAGCATGAAAATTGAATGTGAACACTTTCTAGAAAACCCAAGCATGTCATACCAAGCCACTACGGAGTAGTTATGTTCCATTTCCTCTTGACGAACCGGCGCACGAACGCTGATCCATGTTGCCCGATGCTGGAAGGCTCCGGCGGCATATCTTGTTTTTGCGGTAGCATTACTGGAAAGTGATCTTCGGATTGTCATATACGCCCCTCGATTTGAATGCTTGGTGCACCGTATCATGCGAGATACTTCGGGGCATCTAAATGCGGAACGGTAGAGACCAGGTATGGACCTACGGCCGCTCATTAAAATCCTTGTAGCGGCTGGTGCCGCGATTCGTCAAACGACTGCAAGTTTACGAAGGTGCATTGCAGAAACCAAGAAGTTGCTCTTCGGCCCTAACGGTATCTGTCCGGGGCCATGAGTCGCTGCCTGACATAATGAAATGATAGCAGCACAACTTTGAACTCTAGCATTCTTCACGAGTCCATGAGTTCTATCATTCGGCGACACGGCTTGCAAACTTGAAGATCCCGAGCCTCTTCTACTAGGTGCGTAGTTGATACTCCGGATATAATTCTTCGTCGCCCCCGATTTAACCGCTGCAAACCTTCGCAATTTGGGCTGATGTGTCATACTCCGCATATGATCCTCAGTCTCCTCTGATTCAACGCTGCAAGCCTTCGCAATGGGGGCGAAAGGGAGCTCCACTCTCGCTAGAGTGGTTATTTTGCCCTGTACCTCATTAGTGGTGCGAGCGGGGGTTTTTGCAACGCGGACAGTAGCTGGATCGAAAAAGGTCTGTACAAGCGGGACAGAAAATATTTTGGTATAAAGGGAATTCCGGTATATAAATCCTTGTTCTCATATAAATAAACCCTGTAAAGTTTTGGAGAGTGTCCGGTAAATCAAGTCAAGCTGGTCCTTCCTTCATATCCCATTGATGGTTAGAAAGTGTGCCTCAGTCTCCTTTCTGCAGTCTCTTTGTTTTGTTGTTGAGCCAAAAAGTTAACAAAATAATGTCGTCTTCGATTGCCATCTCGTTGCCCTCATACGCCGCGTTAGATCGTTTCTGTTCGACTAACAAGGTTTCTCGGGTTTCAATTATAAAGCTTGCTTTTGCGGTAGTGCTTCATCAGTATTTCGACCTTCCCGACTTCACCTGCTCCGAAGCTCTTCCTCAAAATCATGACGACCCCACGCGTTTCTCGATAACCAGGTCTCGACAGGTTCGATACATCCCAGAGCTTGCTTCTACCATCTCTCTCCGCGCAGTTTTGGGTCTCAGAGATACCGACTCGCCGGCCGGCGATGATTTGGCGCCACTCCTTGTCGAGCATCAGACCACTGCAGTGCTGAACGGCAAACAGCTCGCCAGTAGACCTGCAGCGTGTCTCATTTCTGCCCAAACAGTTGCTGTTCCAACGGAGTCATTGCTTTCCAGCCTTGTTGCGCACCAGGTAAGCGGTCTTGGAATGTCGAGCTGCTCAGATGTGTGTCGTTGATCAGGTCTCCATAGAACGATGTGTGCCTCGTCGTATTCTCGGACAAAGTGTCACTGCCGGCACATCTACTTTACAACATCGGTAAAGTCTCTGAATTTGTGGCCACAGGCTTCGTGGACGCTTTTGCAGCAGCTATTCAATGCATTTCCTCAATCCCACTCGAGACTGTCATTGCAGACCTGGATATTTGTGGAGCGCAAAGCAGAGCAACTATATCCAAGTGGAACCAGTATTTCACAAACACTCCCAACAAACTACTGCATGACTTGGTAGGACAAGGTTTCCGCCACAAGCCAGATGCAATAGCTATCCTGTCTTGGGACGGGCAAATGTCGTATTCGGAGCTGGATGAGCGCTCTTCCAACCTAGCAGCATATATGATGGAGACGTATGATTTGAAGCCTGGTAGAAAAGTGGCTTTGTGCTTCGAGAAATGTACCTGGGCAGTCGTTTCCATGCTTGCAGTCCTCAAAGCCGGAGCGGCGTATTGCTGTCTCGATCCGAGCCATCCGCGAGCCCGCCACGATTTCATTATCCATGCGCTCGACGCATCACTCGTCCTCACATCTACTCTATACAGCGGCCGTCTTGATGGACACCGTGTGTTGGTTCCGACCTTGGAGCTTGTCCGTCAACAACGTCACTACCGGCCAACAGACGTCCAACCCAGCGACACCTGTATTGTGGCTTTCACTTCTGGCAGCACAGGAAATCCCAAAGGCATCGTGCATACCCACAACTCCCTTGTCACGGGTATCCTTTCCAATGCCCCTCATCAATGCCTCGATAGGGAGGGAGTTTCAACATACCAGTGGTCAAGTTTCACATTTGACGTCAGCATGACGGAGATCTATGCACCGTTGATCTATGGCGGTCGCATATGTATTCCCTCGGACGAAGAGCGTCTCAACAACGTGGAAGAAAGCATGAACAGAATGGCCGTCAATTGGGCCTACTTCACTCCCTCCTTTGCACGCTTCTTCGCGCCGTATAACGTTCCAAGTCTGCAGACCTTGCTCATGGGGGGCGAGGTCGTCACTTCCGACGATATCAATGCTTGGATAGACAGGGTTAAGGTCATTCATTGTGAGCTATTAAGCATGAACATGCGTTCATTTTCCTTTTCACATCAGTCTCGAAATTGTGTCGTCTGAAGCCAAAATAGGCTAAGATATAGCAAAGAATTCCATTATACTGACTGCCGACATATAGCTTACGGACCGGCAGAGTCTGCGACGTTTTTCCTGGCCGACTTTAGTGGTCCTTGCCCCAAGACCGTACCTATCGGACCCGCCCCCAACACCTATGCTTGGATCGTGAACCCTGGCAATCCCGAGCTTCTGTCGCCTCTGGGCGCAATCGGAGAGATGCTCTATGAGGGGCCTGGTCTCCTGAAAGAATACCTCGGAGATCCCACAAAGACTAAGGAAGGTTTAATCGACGCCCCATCGTGGAGGCAGAATCTTGACGCCCCGATCTCGTCGTCTAAGCTCTATAAAAGTGGTGATCTTGTGCGGTACCAGCCTGATGGCACAATGACGTACATTGGAAGGAAAGATACAATGGCCAAGGTGAGAGGGCAAAGACTTGACGTGGAAGAAGTAGAGTCTGTCATACGCAAAAGCCTTGGTGGAACGAGTCAGGTTGCCGTAGATGTAATCACGCCATCCGGAAAGGATCGGGATGCTGTCCTAGTTGCTTTTCTATGTTTGAAAGAAGACGGCACGACGGCCACCATGGATCTTCCCAAATTAACATCTTATCTTCAGGCCCAGCTTAGCAAGACTCTTCCCGAATACATGGTCCCGCATGTCTTTCTGCCGATGGAGAGCTTCCCATATAACGCGTCTCGGAAACTGGATCGCAAGGCACTCCGACAGTATGGTTCATCGCTCACCCTCGAAGAACTTCTTCAGCCATCCGTGCCTTGTACCTCAGGACAGTTGCAACTGGGGACTCAGCTCGCAGCATCACCTGCCATTGGGAATCCCGTCGGGGCTCTCAAACCCACTGACCCCTCTCAGGAACCGGAGGAACGGTCGCCTGCCGTAGGTCAGGGGGAAAGCTCTTCTCTTCTCCGCGGCCCATGGTCCAAGGTCCTCTCAATCAACCCAAATGAGGTGGCTGATGGCGATAACTTTTTTCAACACGGCGGTAACTCACTTAGAGCAATGGCACTGGTTGCTCTAGCACGCTCATCTGGCTTGTCTATTACTGTTGCAAAAGTATTCCAAAACCCAACTTTTGAAGCACTTGCATCAGCAGGAACTCTTCTTTCCCACGGCGAACAAGAACTTATTTTGCCCTTTTCGCTCCTTGGTGACGAGAACAGAAAGCTTTCTATCCTCTCGGATGCCGCGATTCAATGCAATGTCGATGTCGATGTAGGAATAATACAAGACATTTTACCCGCAACGCCATTGCAAGCCGGCTTCATCACTGGGTCCCAAGGAAAGACTGGAGCATACATGGCGCAGTATAGCTTGAAGATCCCTCCGCAAGTTTCACCCGAGTTTTTCAAAGAGGTGTGGGACCGCATAGTTCAGGAGTACAGCATTTTGCGGACGAGATTGATATACTCAAATATGTACGGAGTGTTTCAAGTCATACTTTCCACAAAACCTGTGTGGCGTTTGGTTAAGAGTCAGGCCGAATATTTGGAGAAAGATCGTATTGAAGAGATGCACTATGGCGATCCGTTGTGCAGACTGGCCATGATACACCCCTCAAAGACAACCCAAAACGATTCGCGTGTGATTATAACGATGCACCACGCTATATACGATAGAAACACCCTGGACAAGCTTCTCAGGGCCGCCAACTCGCTCCTGCAAGGTCGAACCCTAACGCTGGGAGCTCCTGTCGCTCCCTTTATCAAATTTCTCATGACTCGGGACGAATTAGCCCAGCAGCAGTACTGGGAGAAGCAATTTGATGGTGTTTCCGCAATAAAATTCCCTTGGTTCCCGTCCATGAAGCATATTCCCAAGGCAGATTCAACTTTCCAGATCAACATGAGGGCCCGTTCATCTCGATCGGCGGCGATTACGCAAGCAACTATCGTCCGGGCCGCTTGGGCTCTGCTTGTCAGTCATTACACTGGCTCAGAGGATGTGGTACATGGGCTTACGCTTTCCGGGCGTGGTGCTCCAGTGGCATCGATCCTTGATATTGTCGAGCCAACCATCACCACTGTACCAGTCCGTATCAAAGTATCCAGAGAACAGCAGATCGTGGAATGGCTGCGTAGGTTGCAAAAAGAGTCGTCGGAGATGATCGAATATGAACAAACTGGCCTTACTAAGATCAAATCATATGGAGAAGCATGCAGAGATGCGTGCGATTTCCACAATCTCCTTGTCATCCAGAGCTCGGACGAAATTCCAGCACAGAAGGATGAGTTGCATTTCGACGAGGTAACGAGTGATTTTGAGTACTTTAATGAGTACCCGCTGATGGTTATCTTCACGATTCAATCTACGACCGCCAACGTGCTTTTCAGTTTTGACTCGAATGTAGTCGAAAGGGAGCAAGTCATGAGGTATGCACACCATCTGGAATATCTGATCGATGCTATTAGCGCAGCCAGCGATAACAAGACAATTGGAGATATATATCCCGCAAGTCTGAGGGATATCGTGGACCTAGTCGCATGGAGCGGCAGCGCACCGGAAAGTGCACAAGTCCTCCTCCATGACCTCATTACGGGTGGATTCGCGATAAGCCCTCAGAAGAAAGCAATCGAGTCCTGGGATGGAGATATGACTTTTGAAGATCTGCAGGAAAACTCAACCCAACTTGCCCATAGGCTAAAGGCTGTTGGAGCCGGGCGTGGTGTAGTTGTCGCGCTTCTCTTCGAAAAGTCACTCTGGAGCATCGTTTCTGTCCTGGCAGTCCTGAAGTCTGGGGCGGCATTTCTATTTCTTGACCCTGCTCATCCAGTGCGCCGGCAGCAGTCTATCTTACAGACTTCAGATGCGCGGGTAGCCCTTGCAAGCCCAATGTATATTGACCATCTGAAGCAATTCGAAATCAGCCAGGTGCTAGTCGTCGACCGCAGCCTCTTTGCCACACTTCCCCGAATTTCGCAAATCGGCGAATGTTGCGATGCTGGCCCGGGCGACCTGGCCTACCTCCTCACGACATCGGGGACGACAGGCGAGCCCAAAGTTATTCTGCACACGCACGCCTCCGTTTCCTCCGGCCTTCGGAACCATTCGAAGTTAATGGGCATTACGTCTTCAACTCGCGCCATCCAGGTTTCGACATACACGTTCGATTTAGCAATCTATGAGATCTTCGCCACTTTGATGAAAGGCGGCTGTGTATGCGTACCCCACGATGACGAACGTCTCAATGATCTTGCTGCTTGCATTAGGCGCTATGAAGCTAATTGGGCCCTCCTAACGGCATCCTTCGCCCGCCTGTTGCGAGAACAAAGCATACCCACGCTCCGCACTTTGAATCTCTGCGGCGAATACGTTCCGCTGGAGGACGAGGAGTATTGGGCTTCTCGATTGCACGCTATGAATTGGTACGGAGCGAGTGAGAACGAAGGATTCACAATGGGCGACCTATCCGACGGGAGGCAGCGACCAGGCCAGACTGGTCGCCCATGCGGAAGCGCGTTCTGGATTGTAGACCGACGTACAAACGAGATATTGCCTGTTGGTGCGAGAGGTGAGATAGCATTGTCTGGACCCGGCCTGGCGCGCGGATATGCAAAGGATCCCGTGAAGACGGCACGCGCTTTCCGCCCCGCTCCGGAGTGGCTGCCAACAGCCTACGGCGACCGGAGAATATATATGACAGGCGACAGAGGGCAGATAAACACTAACGGGACTTTGACGGTGTTGGGGCGCTTTGACACTCAGATCAAACTCAATGGAAAGCGAATAGAGATTGAGGAGATTGAGGCAAATATCAAATCAACGCTTCCAACTACTGGTGATGTCGCCGTCGACTTGGTTGAATTGCATAGCAGCGGCCCCAGGCTTGTAGCGTTCCTAAAATGCTCAGAAGACGAGAGTTTGCATGGCAACACCAACGGCGTATCTTCTGTTGCGCTTCAGTCGGCTTCTGTACCGGATAAGAAGATGAGCATACTGATTGCCAAAATCCGGTCTTGTCTCCTCGAGACTCTGCCCGGATACATGGTTCCGCGTATCTATATACCTTTAGCCACGCTTCCAATCAATTCGAATGGGAAGCTCGACCGTGCGAAGCTCAAAGAGCATGCTCGGAGCCTTTCGAAAAACGAACTATTCAAGTACACCGAATCTGGTCCTAGTGGGGATGTGGTCGCGCCACCACCATCTGCCATTGCTTCTCTTCTCCGTGGCCCATGGTCCAAGGTCCTCTCAATCAACCCTAATAATATAGCTGATAACGATAACTTTTTTGAGAATGGTGGTGACTCACTTAAAGCGGTAGCACTTGTTATTGCAGCACGTGCATCTGGCTTGTCTATTTCTGTTGCAAAGGTGTTAAAAAACCCAACCTTTGCAGCACTTGCATCAGCAGGAACTCCTCTTTCTAATAGTAAATAAAGACCAATGAGAATAGAAGGCTTTCTAGCCTCCCGGATACCGTGATTTAATTGGGTATAGCTCACTTGGCGTCAGTGTCGCATTGGGAATATAGCTTGGTTGGCAATTTTCAACTTATTTCATTCTCATGGTCTCATCGGGATATCGATATATACCCTTTTGTCCTCTCCAATTATTTGCGCTTAACGCGGGCTGTTCTTATCTGAGAATGCCTTGGTCTTGGGTCTCGAATATGACATGCTTTTGCTTTCTCCTCGAGCGTGGGGATATAGTTCAATGTATAAGACGAAGGTGTAAAGCGAGGCAAACCGGCAGGTGCCTTCCTCGTATTGCTCGCAGCTGCACTGTCACGGGAAAGATTAGACCAGGGAGCCAACTATCTCCACCGCTCTCCTGAATCTCTGCTCCGCAACCATTGTCCATCGTTTCGTCCCCAGAATGGCTGCGCGTTTTGTGTGATTTCACAACAGGGTCCAAAATGCAAAGCCGCCGCAACCTAAACCTTTTCTTCAGCGGCGGTATACCCTCAAGATATATAGCTTGGCCCAATCGTAACTATTCAAACCAAATGTTCTCAATTATCTTGGTGAGTCTCTGCTTTATTGGCGGCCATTTGACTGGTGTCTCGGTCATAGATACCGGGCGGAGTATGGCCACATCACTGCCTGCATACGGATGCGGATCGTGACAACTGTAGTATCGAGCATGGCGGTGAGTTGTCATCTACATAACGGATATGTGGTTTCTGACATGCCATATCACCGATAGATCACCTGTAAACCGGATTCATCGTCACTTAATAGGAAGTAGAAAAGGAGGAGTTAGTAACAGAAGAAAAAAAGTAGACAATAACGGAGGTCTTACTCGGGTAGCAAGGCTATCATCCCAACTTTCAGAGGAGCCCCGCGATACCTCATTTTTTCTTGATGACCACAGGTTCTTTGGCGAATTTCAAATATATTTCGAGCCCACAAATAAAGCCCTACAAGAATGCAATTCTTTTTGTTGAAAGCAACATCCTAAGTGATCTCTTCTTCCCTGTCACTTGCACCCTGATGCTCAGCTCTAACCATAACACTGATTCTTCTCAGTTCTTTGGCATTCATTGGGTCATGTCACTTATTCCCAAACTCAGTGGCGCTGCTGAATATAATTAGTTATCAGCAGAAGAGTGTTGGTCAGACAGAGAGATGAAGACAAGAAAATCATTCCAGGCATGCCAGCTGGTGTAATGGAGTCTTAGAGACAGGTCTTTCTGTCTTTCAGTACGGAGTAGTTAACTGCCAACAGCCTACTCCGTAGTTACTCCCCACCAAAATTCGTTTTGCGCTAGAAACTGCAAATGCCACACACAATTGTAAGGTAACAGCATTTCTCATTGGCTAGTTATCATTTTTGGGTGCTCTGATTGATTAAAAATTCCTTGGCATTTTATCGGTCGTTAATACGCAATCCAGGCCTATTCTAATCTCACGCTTGAACGCACCTGAAGAGCTGCATCCAACTATTCAATCACCCACACCCACCTTACAACTCACTTTTCTAAGAGCTGGCTAACATGGACTACACATCCTTATCCAATGATCCAGATCATCCTGCTGGTGCATCGCCGTGGGGCTCTTCATCTCCACGCGCCAACAGAACCGTCCCTCCTGTAGGTGACGTGCCGTCGTCTCCTTTGTCCCCGCAGCACGACTCGCCTTATACAGACTCATCGCGGCATATGCAGCCTTCCCCCACTACGAGCAGAGACTCTGCGGGCCTACCGGAACGCCTCCATAATACTCAGCCAGACGAGGGCAACTTTGTCGAGGGGCAAGCGGGATGGACACACCCTCACCCTCAAACTCCTTCCCGGCCTCAGGCGCCCGCGAGATATCAAACAGGAGCAAGGCAACAAACACGACAGCACGCTCCTCAATACAAATTACTAGCAAAAATTACTGGGCTCGAAAGGGCGGGGAAGAAAGATCCAATCCTCCGCTTTGACGTACACGTACGTTCTATGTTCTTAAGACTAGGCATGACGAAAGCTCATTGCATTGACTAATGACTGTACTTTGAGCTAGACCAATATACCCAGGTTTAGAACCACTCAATTCCGCGACGTGCGGCGTACTCATTCTGAATTCGTTAAACTGGCGGACCACCTAATATCATCCAACCCTGAGGCACTTGTCCCCGCCGTTCCTCCGCCATTGACACCAGCTGGTGCAGGAACAGACGAAGACGAAATACGTGTGAAAACTTCAATGCAGAGATGGCTCAACTACGTTTGTAGTAACGATGTTCTCATCCATGATGAAGAGGTTGTCCTCTTTGTAGAAAGTGACGCTGGCTATAGCCCCATGATGAGAATGAAACAACCAGCAACGGGTGTTCGAAGGAAATATTTGAAGCAGTTTGCCCCACCGCCAGATGATACTCCAGAGCTTTTAGATGCGCGACCTATTGTTAAACGGTTCTATCTTGCAACCATGGAAAACGGCCAGAAAGTTGACCGTGTTGTAAAAGCTAGAAGAGGTAGGCCTTTAGGTTATCTCTTATTTTAAAAGCAACGACTAACCGTACTCATAGGACTTGCGCTTGCTGAATCCGATTTGGGCGTCAAGCTGGGACAAATGCATGTGCAGGAAACTCATCCTGGATTGTCAAATGCGTACCGAAAGCTTGGAAAAGTCATTCAGACCGTTGGAGACTATCATGCAGCTCAAGGAACAGCGGAAGCCACGACGCTAGGCGATCCCTTTAATTATCATTCTTCAGATGCACTCATCGTCAAGGAGACTTTGACAAACCGCCACATTCTTCTGCGGGAATTGATTCAAGCACAGCAGGCAACGAGAAGTAAGCGCGCTGCTGCTGACCGGCTTAAAGCTAGCTCGTCCGTCCGACCAGATAAGGTTGATGAAGCCATCACTGCCCTGGAGGAAGCAACACAGCATGAAGAGTACCTGACGAAAAAGACTCAACGAGTCACCAACAATCTATTGCAAGAAAAGCGCCGCTGGTTTAACCATACGGCTAGCGATCTCTTGCTTAGTATCAAAGAATATACCATTCGCCAAATCGAATTTGAGCGTCGCACTCTCAGTACACTCGAGAGCGTTCGCGCTGATATCCGTGCAATCGACTCCTCTGGCGGACTTAGCCGTTTGGGGCGCGAATCTCATCCAGCCGCCCGACGAGCAAGTTTAGCTTCCAGCCAAGGCCCGAAAGGTGATGCCTGGAGCGGTGTGCCTCGACGGGGCGACAGTTTGAGTAGAAGCATCAGTGGAAGCCTCATTGCGCCGCTGCCGGAGGAAGATGAGGATTTAAATGGCACGGGTTCGAGAAAGGCCATTTCAAGGTCGCGCAGCGGCACCATAGAGGACGATGACGATCGTGTTGATGCGAAGAACGCGGCGAGCCGTTTAGCGACGAGCACCTTTTGATAAGATGAACGTTTTATTTCCGGTGGGCGTTTTTACGCAGATTGGTTTCCCTACCTAGCGTTTGAAGCGACGTGCGCCCTGACCAAGCAGATTCATTGAAATTGTGATGTTGAAACCGGCTTTTTTATGAATTTCCCTCTCAAAATGTGCTGATAGTGACCTGATGACGAATGTATAGTTACATAGACGATTGGTTCTTCCTTACAGACGTTGTACGTTATCTCGGGCACAGTTCATATTTTTCAGTCTCCTGAACTCCTTGACTATGTATACCTACATTGTATATGAGCATAGCAGGAGCTCAGCTTTCCCCATAGGTACATACATCATATCAAAATGACGGGTAATGATATTCTTCCTGTTAACGAAAACATTTTTTTCTTTTCAATTATTTTCCTGCTACAGCCTCCTCGTCCTTCTTCGGTTCATCGGGCGGTAACTTTGCAAATCTCGCCATCCCATCATCCGGCAACTCAAACCAGACGGCCTTCTCCCCCACAAACAGATACCCATCGGATTTCCCCAACACTTCTTTCCCGTCCTTTATTTCCCAGTCGTCAAAACTCCCCGACGTTAGCGAGATCTTGTCCGGAGCATCGTCCATCTCGAAGGTCAGGCTTGAGCCGCACTGGTCGCAGAATCCGCGCTTGGCGAAGGTACTAGCCCGGTAATACTTGGGCGGCTCGGTGGTCCAGGTTATGGCACTGCGAGGGAAGCTAGCAAAGGTTTGGTAGGGTGCACCGGCGCACTTGCGACATGTTACGCAGAGGCAGTGGCAGGCTGAGTCTGGGAAGACGGTGCTGGTGTAGCGGATCTTGGAGCAGGCGCATCCGCCTTTGAGGACGGTCTGGGATGTCATTTTCTTTTGTGGATCTTGGTTAGGAATAAGATGAGAAGTTTTTTTTTTTTTTTTTTTTTTTTTTTTGGGGGGGGGGATGAATATGATTCTTTTATGAAGGGCTGGGAATTTGTATTGAGGTTGGCGGGGTATTATTTTCCTTTTATTCCAGCATCAAGACACATCCCTTTCCCGCTCTTAGTTTCGAAGAAAACATGCTAGGCTGCAATGGAAATGCCGTTTTTTCCTTGGAAAATACGAAGTCCAAACTTTGATATTCCTGCTCTCTTGGGCGCAAATGGCTGCTAAAACTGGCCAAGATGCGCTTGGCCCGGTGGAGAGAGGTTGAGGGACGGCTGGGGCTCCTCCGTGGTCTGTACGGAGTAGTCAGTTAGCTAACTTGCTTTGATGACGAGACCCCAAGCGTGGGAGTTTTGTCATCTTTGTTGTGGTGGAGTTAGATTTCTGAAACGGAGACCCGTCACCCTCGTGTTGATAGTTCATCAGCATATCGAGTATTATGTACTCCGTACTCCGTAGTTATGCAGTTAACTAAATTGTTTTTGAGAATACCACTATTCCTAGATTGGTAGGGAGATCATGTACGAACCTGTTGGACTCGGCATGAGCGTGGTTTGATTGCATGGTGCGTCGAACATACAAGACAGTGAGAGACCCTTGGGAAGATTTCTTACTTAACCTAAGACAAACTAAAAATCAATAATATCCAAAAAAGGCTTGTTGATGATTATATCTAGATGTCGGCTTGATCTTTTAACTACCTTATGACATTATTTGAATAAATTTTTCAAGCCTGGTCACAATTCACTGATGGTGGTGGGAATATCACACATATAGTTAGTTAGTGAGAAGGAGATCGGCCATATCTTGTATGAACAAGTTGGGGATGTTAGTTAACAGGTAACTAACTAGCTATGTAGTTCGTTAGAGATTCATCTGTCAGGGACAACTTTCGGTCGTTGATTTGAGATTCCGTGTGTGGAATGGAGCTGCAGACTGCGAATCGGACTCGGCCCGGACTCGACTCGGCTCGACTCGATATTTCTCAAGGCTAGCCTGCATGCAGAGAGCAGCTCGGGAACTTGCGAGTCGAGTTGCCTATCCCCATAACTCGACTCGACTCGGACTGGAATTGTGTCTTCAGTCATAAGGACCAATGCACAACGAAACCAGACGCCGCATCGAGCATAACATGGAGGCAAAGGCAACCACGATACGGACTAGTTAACTACCTACATACGGAGTACAAGAATCGCAAAGATCATCAATTTCCCAAAGTTTTAGGATGGAGCTATAGTTACATACCAGGTAGCTTGCATGGGAGCCTCGCGGTTTGATTCAACATCTTGTTTCCATTCGAGTCCCGATCTACAGGAGGTCGACTAATTTTGCCCAAGGCGCGTCAAGGTCTTGGGAATGACTCTTACTTTTCAGCTAAAAATCCACACGGCACCTGTGTTAGCCCATAGTTATGTGAGAAGATTCAAGAGTTGCTGTAAGTTTGGGCTAACAGTCTTGACACTGTGGGGAGAAGTAGGTTAGACCTATGGAGTAGTCCGTACTCTGTACCTAGTTGCTAGTTACGGAGCTACATATAACTCGCAGGAGGGCAGGTATGCGGAGTATTTTGCTCGCCATCGATTGGGTGACTTTGCCCATCTTCAGACTAAAAGTATCCAGAATCACACAAGTTAGTTAAGTCGCATAAAAAGCTTTGCAGCAAGAAGTCAAAGCAACACGGACTTGCTGCATCTCTAACTAGTAACAACTGAGGAATGCATCACACATCGTAGTTATACCCAGTCTGCCATTGGATTTTGTGCTGGAGGAGAAATGTATGACTTGCATACATAGTTATATAACACTCAATTCAATCCATTATGGATTATCTCAGGATGGAATGTCTCCAGCCTCCCAAGATGATATATTCATGATTTGATGGATTGATGCACTTCAAAGTTCTCGGTTCGGAAGTTTAGCAAGTTCTTCTGCGGGGTTTTTTGTCGTGTGGAGTGTGGGTGGCGCTGCCAGGGGAGGGGGGGAGGGTCTTTCTCGCCTTTCGTCTGTGTGTCTTGATTTTTCTCTGAACCAAAAAAAAAGGAAAAAAAGAGAAGAAAAAAAGAAAAAACAGCAGAGAGAAAAAGAAAAACGAAGGGCTAAAGAACTGACAGGCCCCAGGATTAATTCCCCGATTGACTGAAGCTGACGCTGTGGCTTGGGAGGTTTGTTTGAGATATCACTTGGCCCTTGCATGAGGGCGTCGTTGACCCTGCACTCGGATCACGACCTCAAGCGAGGCCTTTCTCCAGATGGCAGAACTCATCCATCACCCATCTTCAAAGAGATGCCGGTCTTTCTTTCAATATTCCCCATCAGCTTCAGCCTATGCGCAACTGGCCACGCAGCACTCGATTCCAGACGCTTCCAAAGATGCTACACCTCCAAGGACTCCAGTCTCTAGAAGCTTTCTTGGCAGGTCTGCCATGTGGTTTTGTGCGACTCTTCGCCCGGCGCGCTACGGTCGAAGTGGTTTCAAGCCAACCTGGCCTCAATGCTGTTGAGCCAAAGTCCAGCCAATCCTCGCTCGAACTTGCTCGCTAGGCAGTCTACATCGTGCTAGCAGTCCATCACCGGTGCCGCGAGTGGCGTGCCAGTGGCCGCGTCAAAACATTCCTAGATACCCCGACTCACGCTCCACCCCCTCCCGACCGATCAGCCATCGCCCCTCTTTCCACAAGGCACTCGTTTATAAAAATCGTTTAACACGGAGCGAGCTGCGAGCGATCTCTGGGTTGTCACTCCACCGAACTACGAGTTAGTTAAACTCGTTAACTAACTACCTAGCCTGGAAAAAACTACTTGATGCGTGTGCTCTGCCCCCCCTGACGCTTCTTCATCGTTCTTCTTTCATCCCCTTATCTTTATCTTTTCATTCTGATGCCCTTGTCCTTGCCCTTCTACCGACCACCTTTGGACAACGTGTGATAAGCTGGGCTTCATCTCTGGTTCCACTGACGCTTGGTCAATCATGCCTGGTGGCCTCAACCCCCCTCTTTCGGTCATTGTCAGCTGGCCGAAACCGAACTATGTCGACCCCCAAAAGAGAGGCCCCGGTGTGATCATCGTGACTATCATCTTCACTATATTGATGCTCGTTGCTACTTCCGCGCGGATGTGGGTGCGTTTTATCAAAACCCGCCGGCCTGGTTTTGATGATTACCTCATTCTAGTGGCTATGGTAATATTTACCACCTTCTTCTCCCACTGCCTGCCCGCTCCTCCCTGACAATCTTGATACAGCTTCCAGCCATTGGCCTCACCATTTGTATTTTCATTAGTAAGTTACTGGCCTCCTAACTGCCCTACATTTGGGAGTTGACTGGAATGGTCGGCACTGACTTCTTTCCTCCTGCCATAGTGACTCCATTGTATGGAGGATACCGCCATCTCTGGGACACTCCCATTGAAAGGATTGCTACTATTCAAAAGGTAAACTCGCCTTCAAATGTTGTCTCGGTGATTTACTACCTTGTTCTATCCCGTACTAATACTTGTCTATAGCTGAGCTGGATCGCGCAGTTCCTGTAGGCTTTCCTGATCCTCAGATATTCGTTTCCTCTACACACTGTTGGCTTGCAGAATTGAATCTGACATCTCTTCAGTTTCCACATTAGCACCTCGTTGATAAAAATATCCGTTTTGTGGCTATACCTACGTGTGATTAAGGGTACTGCGAAGAGGGTACTTCTTAATGTTATCAGAGGCATCATTGCACTGATAACGGCATATATGGTTTCAGGAATTGCCTTGTTCTGTCTTATGTGCCAGCCAACCTCATCTTACTGGGAGCAATTCAACTTCTTCAACCCCCCGGAAAAGTTTACTTGCTGGAATCAAGGAATTTTGCCAATGTACTCAGCCGGCTTCAATGTCTTTTCCGACTTCTTAGTGACATGTTTGCCTATGATGTTGTTTGTGCAATTGCAAATGCCCACCAAGGAGAAGATTGCCCTGGCTGGCGTTTTTGGAGTGGGCTTCATGTAAGTCCCCTACAGTCCTATAACATGAAGGCTATATACATGTTGCTGACTTGAGTCTAGCGTGTGCGCAGCTGGTGTTATGCGCATGTACTACAGCTACTACATTTTCTTCCTCACCTATGACGCTACATGTAAGATGTTTTTGTGCCATCTTTAATGTTCTAATTTCTAAATCATTTTACACAGGGTTCGCCTACTTCGTATGGATCTTTGCAGCCATCGAATGCCACCTCGGGCTCATATGCTCTTCCCTTCCAACCCTCCGTCCGCTGTTTAAACAATTCCGCACAGCTTACAGCCGCAGATATCCTCACAAGAACTCCAGCTCCGGCATGTCTAATAGTGCCGCATCGGCGGAGAAACCTCAAATGTACCCACTGCAGCCGTATCCACGCAAAGTTGCTACTGAGTGGGATAAGGCTAGCAATTCCAGTTCGGTCCCGCTTGCTGAAACGTCAAACTATCAGGGGATATGGACATCGAATAAAGTTGAAGTTAGCAGCTACAGATTGCGAGACGGCCATTTGCCGGTATGATTGACTGATTGATCGATTAATGAAGAAATGGTTTCTGTACACGTTCTATTTTCTATCGGATATCTCTGTATTAAAAGAGATAGCTTCTATGTAGTAATGCCTTATGTGTTGGAAGTAAGAGGACCTTGTCTCTTAACAAAGCAAGCTTGAGGTCAACCTTTTAAGCTCTGGTTATGACAACCTCACTCGGTTGATACCTCTGTACCTAAGAGGATGAATGAAAACAAAAGCTGGTTAAACTGATATGTCCTCTCTAGAAATGATGCCTCAAACTGTTCACATACATTTGTAGCAGCGGTGCGATGAGCTGGGACATGCAGGGACAAGTGAGGCTGATGTTGTCTTGGCCTGCGGCCTGCTTGCCAAGGGAAACACAACCCTGCTGGTATGAAAGCATGTGCCAAATGGAGGCTACAGCCCACACTGTTGACAATGACGATGATAGTGGTTATTGTGTTTTTTATCATTGTCTCTGAGAATATTTTTCACCAGCCACAGCTGGAAGGATGGGCCAAGACCATGTGAGAAGAGTTTTAGATCAGGGACGGAGCATCGATCCCTGTAGGGGGCATACAGTAGTTAGTTAACTTGGGATGCAGTTTTACAGAAAGTTATGCCAGCCGAGGCAGGGTAGGAAACATTTCTACGCAACGCGTGTGACTAGGATGGTGATCCTCAATCTCATGCTGAATGGCAGTGAATGCTACCTCCTTAGCAAATCCCTCGGCCAGCCCCCTAGCAAATTCCCTGGCATCTGAGATTCCTATGGGAGCCCCCGGCGAGCCGGCAGTTAAACCAACTCTCGATAATATCCTCACGGAGATCATTGAACAAGTAGAGGCGAAAACTGAGGAGGCGCGGTAGGAGCAAAGAGCTGGAGGCTCAGCAGGAGGTCCTTCGGCAGGAAGAAGGGTCCTAGGGGTCCTACGGGAATGAACTGTTCAGTTAGCTGGAGGAGCGCTCATGCAGACCTTGCTGTTCAAAGTAAGCTTAGTGCTAGATAAAAAATTGTCTTGAGATTGAAAGCCTAGAGTTCACTGCCCAGAACTTAGACTGGAAGGGAGGGTCAGCGGCAAGGGACGCAACCTTGGGGTCGGGACGGTCGGGATGGAGCAAGAACGCGCCAAGCCTAAACACGAACGGGACCACCCTGTGCCGGAGACGGTTGGCGCCCAGGAACGAGCCAAGGTTGGAAACTGGATATCAACAATTTTACCTTTTCTGTCCCGTTGTGTCCACGTTTTACGCCGCTGGTTCCTCTCATTACTCGGCCACCCGATTCCTTCGAGATATATATCCGGCACCAGCCCTCTGGTAGCAGTGGTGGCGGGTGACTGAGTAGTTACATTGAAGGGACTAAAGGCAAGATGCTGTCAGACGCCTGGGCTGAGAACAAAAAACCAACCTCACACTGCGAAGAAACCTGTATCGCGATCTCAGTCAACTATTCCTAAGTCTTGCAAAAGTCCCGCTACCAAAAATAGGCTCCTTTGTGATTGATGATGATGGGTTTATACACTTGGGCAAATCGTCCCCTCTGGGTATACAACAATTAGAAAACGAAATGATCCCAATCAACATCCCGCGAGAATACACCTATTCTAGTGTTGAAGCTTTCGTGACGGCTGTGCTTTCTTGCCATAACAGCAGGCTTGAACACCAGCCGAATGCAGTGAATGATATCATGGATTACGCTTCTCAAGCTGGCAGCAATGCAGGCAATCTTTCCCCTGTTTTCCCAGCAAGATCTTCGCCGAGGCCCATTTATTTTCATGCTCACTGATATCCATCAAAGTAACATCCTTGTGGATGAAGACTGGAATATAACTGCAATCATTGATCTAGAATGGGGCTGCTCTTTGCCAGCTGAGATGCTTCAGCCTCCTCACTGGTTCACAAACCAGTATGTCGACAAGGTCGAAACTGAGGTCTTCAACAATGTTCGGCTAGAATTTATGGCTATATTTCCAGCCAAAGAGAGAAAAAACCGCTTGAATGACATCTCAGGGTCAATAAACACTTCATCTACCATGAATCAGTCTTGGGAAATGGGAAAATTTTGGTCTCAGCTTGCTCTGTTCAGTCCAACTGGCATTTTCCAACTTTTTGACAATAAATTAAAACCCAGATTTGTCAAAAACCCGTCTAATCACAAAGCCTTTTTGCAGATCATGCCATACCCTGGTACTGGTCACAGAATTTTGTTAATATCATGGTTCGCAAAATTTGCCCGGCTCAACGAAGCATTTGAAGATACTCACAGCAGCTAGCCTTTGCTGGGACCTTGCTGGCTCTTATCTCCGAGTGCGTTCTCGAATCCCTCCTGCCGTGCCTTTTTTGCTTGGTTGTCTTTGCTCTCATTCCTATAATCCTGCGCGGCTTTGGCTGAAGAGGTGACCTGTTCTAGGTAGTTTCCTTTTATGCCAACACCTTTTCTCAGTGAACTACGGAATACGGAATATATAAATACATACCTACTCTGCACCTGAGGTGTTACAGTCAACAAGGGTTTTGAATATCCCGGACCCCGTCTCGGACGAGATAGCTATTCTGGAGAGTTATATTAACTACTCGCTGCTGCGGACAGGACTAACTCTACTTTCACCGAAATCACCAATGCGGTCAATATATATATTGTTGTTGATGCTGCTACGAAACCGTTGTTGGCATAAGGAGCTATTGAGATCGCAGGCAGGTATGGGGTTTTGCATCAAAATCAGTTCTTCACAAGCTATCAAATGAATTGTGGGCAAAACGGAAATTATACAACTTCGAAGATTAATTGAACAGCCTAACCGACCATGCCTCCACAGCTCGCACGGCCAACCACCTACCTGGCTAGCTGACTAGCAAGGATTAATGCATACATTCTCTTCCCCGAGAATACTGATTTATCGCCTCTACACCGTGTACTATGTCACTGTAGCAAGGTGATGTGTCACCGTTTGTCACTATTAACAGTGCGTCAGGACGTCGCTGGTTTGTCGAGCTTGGCTCACAATAGTGCCAACACCAATGATGTTGATGGTGACGAGAAGATGGCAAGGGTGAGTCTTCATCGCCTCCAGCACTGCAAAATGCTGTCGAGGATGAAGCTGATTCCCAGTATATCATGACCTCAAAAGGGATTCTGGTGACAGTAGTAGATTGACATAAAACATTTGTAAGTAGACATATGTTGCAATTAATGTCCAAATTAAAAGCTTACATGTTACTCTATCTTGGCTGAGGTCGTCGTTCTGACGATTCCCTAACACTGTTGAACCAAGTCAGCCTTCTCGAGTCTTCCCTGGAGCCAACTTCCCACATTCAACGCTATTTTGTTCATTTTACCGACAAATCTTCACCATGGCTGTCAATCGTTGTAGTTGTGCAAGAGTAAGAAAGGGCTTTATTGAGTGGAATATCAACAGATTCATTTCATCCAATTCATTAACTGCCATTAAGTTTGACGGAAGCCTGATTCAACTGCAGCCTAGTGTTAGAAGAGATAGGGATTGTTGTGACTGGGTAGTTATCTCAGTCGAGCAATTTTCAACGGATTGTCAAGAATTGATAGGTTTTCCATCACGCTTTGTTTCTGATTGGTGTGAGATGCTTGAAAGATGATTCCCATGAGAGCCAAATTTGAGGCAATCCATAGCAACCGGGTTATTATTAATGTAGAGAACTATACCATAGTAAAAGCCTAGCAGCATATATCTACTAGTGACTGTACTTTGTAGTCAATGGCAGCAGCAACGGAATGTGGCCATGGGGGCCAACAGACGCAAGCATGAAGGCATCGAGATGTTTCCCTCGAAATGAGAATTGACAACCAGAAGAGGGACTTCGATCTGTTGTGTGAATATACAATCACCTCAGCTGAAAAACATGTAGATGATTTTTCCGCGAGTCTGCAAAGGATGGATGAGGTTGATCGAAGGCTGCATCATGTGACTTGAGAATTTCTCCGAAAGCACGTGATGAAGAGCTTCATTCCGGATCGAGACTAGCGTAGCTTGGCAGTGAATGGGTCGGAAGGCGGCGAACCTTTCCTGGAAGGGAAGAGGGAACATCCCGAACAGGGAATGAGATCTCAGAGTCTGCCAAAGGAGAAAAGCGTTTGTGGATGGCCAACACAACGCGACAATAGGAATATCTGGCTATTCAATCTGCGACCCTTCAGAATTTTCGCCTTATACAGAGATGGTGGTGGCCCTTCTTCCTCTCTCTCTCTTCTGTTTTCTGCAAACTGCAAGAACTTCTATTGACTCCCTTCATCGCAGACCTCTGTATGAAACCTATCCTCTTCAGCACGAGCAAACTTTACATATTGAAGTGATCGCCTGAATATCCACAGCCGGCCATGCCGCAAGGCGCTGGCAACAAACGCAAGCGAGGCGACCGGTCTTGGTCTGGAGAATGGAACAACGATGGCACCCGACCGTCTCCTCACCGGCCGGGTAATCTGAATCTTGCCCAGCAGCAACAAAGCCAGTACTATAACCAGTCGAGAGATGGCGGCGATAATCGCGGGCGAGGAGGCAGGAGAGCCAGCAGGGGAAATCGCAATAACCGGAGAGGAAGCGATGGGCCCAATTTCCAGCAGAGAGAAAGCCCAAGGGTTGCTTCGCCTCTAACCCCAGATGAACCCAGGCAACTGAATGGATTACCGGCCTCTGTAGTGGCAGAGACTGCAACCCCACAACCTGGTTTGAAAAAGGTCCACCCGTCCTCCTATGCGTACGATTACCTTACAGATGACCGCGTCAGAACTTGGAATTCGACCGGCAAACAGAGTGTTGTCGAGGTTGGTGCGGAGGCTTGTTCAAAGGAGGATGCAATCACATTGGCGTCTTTGTTTCAGGAAATCATCCAGTCTACATTCGAAGGCCGAATATCGCCCGCGGAAGGTGGAACAGCGGTAAAGCATATCATCGGCGAAAGATCCGCTTCCAACGATGGCGACCAAACTGCACCACCGTCCACTTTTGACAGCCATTCAATTTTTCTTGACACCTTGTCAATCCTAACAGACGCGGACCCTTCGCGCCCAAACCTTCGTCCCCTCGTCTTCGCCACAGGAATATCTCCTTTTCTTATG
Source organism: Amauroascus niger (assembly GCA_001430945.1). NCBI lineage: Eukaryota > Fungi > Ascomycota > Eurotiomycetes > Onygenales > Onygenaceae > Amauroascus > Amauroascus niger. The sequence continues at coordinate 216,306 of LJPK01000862.1, read as the reverse complement.
CGTCTCCAACTCGATACCCCGCTTTTACAGGCCTTGGGCTTGATACGAGATACTTTTGGCCGCATGAGTATTCGGAAACAGACAAATATTCTTTACCGCCAATCGAACTATAACCTACTGCGTGAAGAATCAGAAGGCTACTCTAAACTCCTTACGGAACTTTTTACGACCAGCAATAACGAACCACCTTCGAGTGAGGTTGTGGAGGAAACATTTGAAAGAGTGAAATCAATGATTGGTGCCTTCGATATGGACGTTGGAAGGGTTCTCGACGTCACCTTGGATGTGTTTGCTGCTGTTCTTGTCAAACAATACAGGTTTTGTGTTAAGTTCCTCCGCGTGAGCTCATGGTGGCCAAACGAGGATAACCCGACAGGAAGTGGAAGCGAGCTAGGCCTGCCGAAATGGGCTTTGCCTGGATCTCCTGGCTGGTCTACAACTGATGAAGAACGCGAAGAAGCTCTCCGCCTTAATCAGCAAAGAGATCGTGTCTTCTGGGATAGAGTAGCACAGGTGGGTATCAAAGCATTTTTTGAATTTGGCCGTCGCCTTGCATCCGATTCTGATAAACACATGTCTGTCTCCGATCTCGATGCCGAAACTCGAGACGAAACGCAGAAATGGATCGAACAAACTGGCACTTTACCACCCAAAGGAAACAGGGTTGCGGCGCAATTACTTGGTTTTAAGCTACGGTTCTATTCGTCTAGCGCCCGCAACGCCACCGATGTCTTACCGGATAATTTGATATATCTTGCGGCGCTTCTTATCAAAGTTGGTTTTATTTCACTGCGTGATTTATACCCACACCTTTGGCGACCGGATGAAGCGATGGAAACACTCAAAGAGGAGAAGATGAAAGAAAAGGCAGAAAGAGAAAAGGCCGGACGCCGTGGGGCCGGCGTCATGAATGCGTTGATGGCGGCTGGCGCTCTGGCTGATGATACTCTACCTCTTCCCACGAGATCCCGCGGTCTAGAGACGAGGTCCGCAACTCCAGCTAAGGAACAGGAATCAGATAAAGACAAAGCGTCCCTAAAGCCTGAGGAGAAAGATCAGCTGCCAGAACCCACTGATCAAAAGGTCTTATTACTCAAAAGCTTACTCGCCATTGGTGCTCTTCCAGAGTCTCTATATATCCTTGGACGTTTCCCTTGGCTACTTGATGGCTATCCCGAACTCCCAGACTACATCCACCGAATTCTCCATTACTGTTTGCATAAGGTCTATCAGTCAATACAGCCGTTATCGTCACGAACTCAGTTGAAAGACTGCAAGAAAATTGTTGGGCCAGAGCAGGGTGCTGTGTCACAAGGACGTGTGCGGCTGTCGGATGCTGCTCCGTGGCGCGTACTTCGCTGGGCGCTGTTGGACAAAGAAGATAATGACGGAACCGATTATCGATTCTATTGGGACGATTGGACCGATAGCATAGCAGTCTGTCAGTCAGTTGACGACGTCTTTGCGCTAAGTGGCACGTTTCTAAATTTGTCTGGTGTAAAGATCGGCCAAGACGCCAGCTTATTAACCAAGTTGGCCAGAATCGGTAAACACAGCATGAAAGAAGACGCATCAGAGTCAAACCGCACCCGATGGATTGATCTGTGCAAGCGTCTACTAGTTCCTGCACTCAGCTTAACTAAGGGCAATCCAGGGGTTGTCAACGAAGTTTTCGACTTACTTAGTTACTTCCCTCAATATGTTAGGTTTTCCATCTACGCCGAATGGTATTTTGGACAAACCTCTCGACTACCTGATATCAAAGCCGCGTTCGACCAAGCTAGAGTGGAGACGAAAGATGCTCTGAAACGGCTGAGCAAAACTAATGTTCGGCCGATGGCGCGAACTTTGGCTAAAATCGCATACGCCAATCCTGGGATCGTAATCAATGTGGCTATAAGCCAAATTGAATCTTACGAGAACTTGATTGAGGTTGTCGTAGAGTGTGCGCGATACTTTACATATCTGGGTTACGACATCTTAACGTGGTCTTTGATCAATTCTCTGGGCCAAAAAGGACGCAACCGTATGCAAGAGAGTGGTTTGTTAACAAGTAGGTGGCTGAACTCGCTGGCGTCTTTCGCCGGGAGGGTTTTCAAAAGATACTCTAGCATCGTGAACCCAGTGCCTGTTCTTCAATACGTCGCAGACCAGCTCCGCCAAAATAACTCGACCGATCTTATTGTTCTGGAGCAATTAATTAGCTCCATGGCTGGGATTGTCACTGATACCAGTTTTAACGATGCCCAAGTCCAAGCAATGGGTGGTGGCGAAGTTCTCCAATCGCAAACCATGTTGCAGCTACTTGATAAACGCCACGAATCTAAAACAACTTCCAAGCGGCTTATGAAGGCGCTTACCGATTCCAGACTTGCCGGCGAGCTTCTAATAGCAATCGCCCAGGAACGTCTCACTTGCGTTTTTAAAGAAACCGAAGCTGAGCTCGAGTTGAAGTTACTTGGCAATATCTTCGATGAAATCCATCGTGTATTAACTCAATACCTAGATCTTCTTCGATCTAATCTCACGGTGGAAGAGTTCGATTCTTTCGTGCCCGATGTATCGTCTCTAATTGGCGAGTTTGGACTTCAAACGGAGGTCGCATTTTGGATTTCTCGCCCCAGTATCGCGCATCGAATGCTCGAGTACGATAAAGCACAACCTGCAGTGGCATTGAAAAAAGCAGAGTCAGAAACGGCAACTCCTTTGAAGACCCCTGACACGGATGTTGAAATGAAAGAAGCTGGAGAAACGGTTGATAAAATTGAAAACACCCAAACCAGCGACATGATGATCGTTGACTCGTCAACCTCAGCAAAAGATAGCCAAGAAAGTTCAACCAGCACGCTGAATCCCTCCGGAGTTATTGGAGAAACTGCCCCCTGGCACCCTGTCCTTTATGAGATTATGGAAAAGATGAAATCTCAGCTCCCAAATGATCTATGGGAAGTGGTTGGCTTACCATTTTACTCCACTTTCTGGCAGCTATCGCTCAATGATATCTACGTACCTCAGAAATCATATGAGGATGAGCTTGAACGACAAAAGAAGAGAGTCATCGCCATTTCCAGTGATCGTTCTGATCTAAGCATGGCCGGATCGCAAAAGAAAGAGCGGGAAAAGAAACTGGTCAATGAACTGCATGAGCGTATTCTCCTCGAACATAAACGGCATGTCAAGTCATTTACTCAGACCCGCTCCAGACTTCAAAAGGAGCGAGAGAAATGGTTTGCCGGGATGAGAGGAAAACACGACGCTCTTAATCTCGCCATTATCCAACAGTGCCTGCTTCCCCGCATTCTATTATCCCCTGTCGATGCGCTCTACAGTTTCAAAATGCTTAAATATCTCCATTCATCCGGCACCCCGAACTTCAGGACCGTTGGACTGCTTGATCAGTTCTTCCGAGATCAACGATTAGCAAACGTTATCTTCCAGTGCACCTCCAAGGAAGCCGATAATTTTGGCCGATTTTTGAACGAAGTTTTCCGTGACCTAGGTAGATGGCATGCCGATAAAGCGGTCTACGAAAAGGAAGCATTCGGCGCTAAACGAGATCTTCCAGGGTTTGCGACTGCCATTGACGCCGAGGGAAAGCCGTCAGTATTTTTAGACTATGAGGACTTCCGACGCATTTTATATAAATGGCACCGGCTCTTTGGTGCAGCGTTGAAGACGTGTTTGACTGGAGGGGAATATATGCATATCAGGAACGCAATTAGTGTTCTAAAAGCTGTTGTGCAACATTTCCCTGCTCTGAACTGGATTGGGACGGACATGCTTACTATTGTCAATAACTTAAAGACATCGGATTCTCGTGACGATGTCAAGATCCCAGCAGCATCATTGATTGGAGATTTGAATAGGAGGGAAAAGAAATGGCTTCTTCCTCAGGCATTTATGCTTGTAAGTGTCTCAAACGAATTTAAATATGAACAGTCTAACAGGAGTACAGAATCAGTCCCTGGCAGCCGATAAGCCTGCTGTTGCGAAACCAGCCACACCACAATCTCGAACAGCGACACCCAAACCCCTCAATGCAGCAGCTACTGAGTTCCAGCCATCTGTCACTTTAACAAAGTACGTGAAACTAAATTCGTTCCTAAATACCTCACAGTTCTAACACGTCTCAGGGCAAACGGTACAGGTAAATCTGAAGTTGAAGAAGGCGAGGTTGAGGACGCAAAGGCGGCCAACGCGCATAGAGCTATTCAGGATCAGAAATCAGGTGTCCCTCTTGCTCAACTCTCTCCTAGTCAACCAACAAGAGGCCCGGAGTTCACCGTAAACAAACAAAAGTCAGCTGAGCCAGGCCATGAAACAGCCGAGAATAAAGAACCACCAGCCGAAAAACCGACATCACAACATCTTCCAAGCGAGTTATCCAAAGGAAATCAACCTTCGATTGTTTCAAGCATCACACCTACAGAGCCCCGCCCAGATAGAGCAATGCGAACTGAGGCAGCACCACCAACCAATATTCCTAAACGACCTGAGGTTGATTGGCAGTCAGGATCTACGATTCGTCAGCCCCCGGCGAATCTACCGAACAAGCCTGAACCGTCTCGTTCTTATAGAGACGGCCGGATACCAGCAAAGACCTTAGACGGTCCTGAGAGGAGAGATAACCGAACGGAGGGCCGTGAAACAAGATATCAAGACTATTCACGACAGCAACAACACGGCCGCCGGGAATCTTTCGGCGATCATCCCCATCCAGGCGACGCACGAGTCTATAGTCGTACTAACGACGATAGGGATCGGAGAGAATCTACGCGTATGGATAGGGATTTCATGCGCCGTGTACCTGTGGAAGATCATCTCGGTCGACCTCTCCCGCGTGATTCGGGACCTCCGATGCGTGATCAAGACCGTCCCGATCGGGCAAATAGGAGTCGAAGTAATATAACCGGTACTATGCAATCCAGGCAGGATTCCTACCGCCATCCCCGCGATGATATGCATTTATCTCGACTAGCAACGTTACAACAGCCGCACGACACCAAGGGTGATCCGAACCGTGACCACGCTCAACGGCAAGAACCTGGGAGACCCCAAAGGGACGATCGAAGATCTCAACCCTCACGGCCTCCAACCCCTTCAAGACCCGATGACAACCGTATTAGACAAGAACAGGCGGACGAGCGGGAGGATAGGAAGAATTTTCCACCTCAACCGTCTCGCCGTGATGACGTACCTTTGGGACCAAGAAGTGATAGAGCTCAGCCTGGTGGCCATGAAAGCCGTTCGCAGGCGGATTTCCCGCGTGATACAAGAGATCAACGCCCGCCGCATCCATCTTCGGACCCCAACTATGGACGGTTGAATCAAGACTCCAGGTTCCCGCGTGCTCAAGAGAATTTTGACCGCCCTACCGACATCCCATCTGGCCCAAGACGCACAATATCTGGGCGTGGAGCAAGAAACTCCACGGCACCAGCACCCATACAGACGGCGCCTCCATTGCGTTCTGATCGCCAGCCTCCTACTGGGCCGTCTAGCTGGACAGGTTCAAGACATGGACAACGCCAAGACCAGACTCCTACCTCTTCCTCTTCGAGTACCAACCCTACTCTGCCCCTTGATGTCTCGGGTATCCACCCGGATCGACTACGGGCTCTTCAGGTTCCAGATCGATCCTTTGGAGCAAGTGGGCCACAACCTCCTCCCGCTCCGATTCCCGCCTCAGCCTCCGCTTCAATCTCGGCTCCAATTTCAGCACCGTCTGGCCCACGTGGCGTAGCACCACCTGGACCATCACCGACCCGGCCTTCAGCGCCTGTATCCACGCTCCCCAACGAGCGAGCTTTTGACAAGCGGTTTGCTGGATTGAATAATATGTTGCAGCAGGGTTCTGGACCTCCGGAAAGAGGGGCCCAGGGCGCTGTAATTAGAGGACGGGGTGTTGGCGGTCGCCAAGGCAGCTCATCAAACGTCTTGTCACCACAGACAACTGGGCCACAGACTCCTACCGATGTTCCAAGGGGTACACTCCAGGCGCCAGAAAAGCCGGATTTGTTTCCTCCTAGAGCGAACGGTACACCGCAACATCAGTCCCATCATCAGGGACCGGAAGAGGAGCCACGGAAAGCGGGACGAACCGGTCGTAGAGGTGAAATCATCGAGGAAGCTGCATCCCAGGCCCGTGCTTCTCCGAGGCGTAGTTCGAGTGGAACCCACACCCCAGACCATGGTACGGACCAGATATCGGACAAAGCCAGTGACCGCGAGAGAGATCGCGAACGAAGTCGACGTAGAGAAGAAGATATTATGAGGCGAGGGGACACTAAGAGAGAAGACTACAAAGACCGCCCAAGGGAGAGGGAGAGGGAGCGTGATCGTGAGAGAGACAGAGAAACTAGGGACAGGGATAGAGATCGTGACAGGGACCGTGATCGTGACAGAGAGCGTGATCGTGATCGAGACCGTGACCGAGAACGCGACAGAGACCGCACCCGTGGTAATGAGCCGTCTGACAGCAGAGATGATGTCAGAAACGTACAAGAATCCAGGAGAACTAGTCAGGTCTCAGATAATACACAAAGCCAGCTTGTCGGCAAAAGCAGAAGAGACAAACGCGAGCGCTATGACGGCCCAAACACTCAAAGCGGCGGTTCTTTCGAGTCTACCGCTCGCAATGCAACAAACAAAAGCGCTCCACACGCACCGCCGCCTCCTCCACCCCCACCACCTCCTCCGCCTCTTGCTTCTGAAGACCGTAGATGGACGAGAAGCGATGAACGAAATAGAGACCGCGATCGTGACTTGCGCGGCCGCGAAAGAGACCGTGAGCGTGACCGGGATCGCGAGAGAGATCGTGATCGAAATCGGAGAGAACCCGGCAGTACCGGTCGCGGATCTGCCACTAGCAGCAGAGACGTTGCCCCAGCTGGCAGTGCTGTTGGTACATGGCCTCGAAAACGTGGACGTGGAGCTACCGGAAACGGGGACGATGTCCATGAGCAGGGTGGATCTATGAGAGTCGCAAGCGAGAGTAAAAGGCTGCGAAAATGAGCGAGCTGCGCGATCAATACCTACGAAATCTTCCCCTGGTGAAGAGGTTTTACGGACGTGCTGCTAGATCGCTCTGGCTTGCTTTTTAAGATCATTTTTCTACTTCTCTCCATACTTGTTTTAATTATTTTCTTGAAAATTGGGATTTTATCAAATTAGTTTTTCCTATTTAGTTTTGTGTGCAAAGATATTGGGATGGAGTTTTGCTTTTTCTCTTCTCTCCGGGCTAGGCATGAGATGGATGGGGGATGATAAAAGAAACATGGGGATTTTTTAAACATACCAGACCGCATTTTGATGTTTTCATTTGTGTTGTTTGTGACGGGAGTCGAGGTGTGTCGCGTCTGTTGCTTCGTTCCAACCGGGCCCCTTTTCTATTTTGTACCGACATTCGAACGCAAGAAGGCTGTTGGTAAGTTTGATTTAGCTAGCCAACACAAAAATGTAAGATGGTATTTCTATGAAACCAATGCCGGCACTTTAGAATCAATGAATATTCATTACATTTAGAATTATTTGTACCACTTGGGCGTACGGACATCAAGGGACGAACAAACGGCAAAGGGGGTATAAGGAAGAAAGCGTTATTACAATTAGTTAACTAATAAGGCAGAAGAAGAGGCTTTCATGTACTCTCAAAACACATGTATATGCAAAAAAAAAAAAAAAAAAAAAGGGACATTTCAAGCGTGGTAGGGGAATTACAGACATATACCAAAGAGGCAAATATGTATCGAGAATGAGTTGAAACGGTCTTTGAATTGATTTGTTTCCTAAAAGGACGAGAGAGATGGGAGTCAGATGACTCATGGAGATGCTCTTCTAACCTTTTGGGTATCTTTTCCATGAAAAATGCGCCGAGAAACGTTTGGCGAAGGATAACTTCTGGCGATTTTCAGGCTTGGGGGAAGGATACTCCTGGCCCGATTCGTCGCAGAGTGTGGAAAGCGAAGGGCGGGAGTGCCAGGCGCGGTTCTCGGAAGCGTGATTGATGTAGGGTAGGCTGTGTTGTGTAAGATTGGGGTTGGTTTGTGGAAGGGAGGTATTCCGTGAATGGTTGAGATGTATGGAGGTGTCCATCGCAAATTGCGCTTCGAGAGACTCGCCAAAGTTCGAGAGAGGTCCAGGAGGATTCGGCAACGGTCCATGGGCCAAGTGTTTCATCGTGGGTCTGTCGTTTAGTACGTTGTTTGTGGGGGCTTCGGGTTGGGCTGAGGACGCAGTCCAGAAATCGAGATCGCTTGTGCTTTTGGATCTTGTGGAGGAAAGATTGTCCCAGTCCGTGTGTCTGCCCGTGTTGAGTGCGGTCGACGTGGCCGGTCGGTGATAAGCTGCGTTTGATTCCTGGGCGTTGCTGCCGGCAGTCATGGTCACGCCGGAATCGTTCCTCTCTTCTCTGTAAGCATTCGGCTCTTCAGCCAGGGTATCGAGACGGTTTGGATGCAATGCATGGGCGTTTTCGGCTGGCATGGAAGATGGATTTTGTGGATATGTTGCGGAAGATGGAGAGGTAACCCGGTAATAGCGCTGCGTGTGCCGCGAATCCAGAGAGCTCGATAGTGTGTTATTCACAGAGTTGGTCTGATGCTGGCTGGATCTGCCGCATTTGACATTTTGAACAAGGAGTGAACATGAATTTCGTAGATATAGCGAAGTGAGAGGGTCGATATAGGGTCTATCGACGCGAGGGGAATCGGGCCTGGTCGGAGCGGGTGATACGATGCTGAAGCTCCGATTCAGACCATCTTGAGTTGCAGCTTCTCGGTCGCCTAGTGGTTTGAACTGGTTGTAGGAAAAGCAAATAGTTAGACAAGCTCCCAGATAAGTAATAAAAGAGGGCATTTCCGTGCACAGGGGGAGGTGGGCTTACAGAAGAACGTTGCCGGAATTTCAGAAGACGCTTCATCATGACAAGGCCGAGAAACAGCACAAACCGAGCTCGCACACTTGAGCCAAACCAAACCTACCGAACCCCCACAGGAGAGCTTGGAAGGGAGTATTTACTTCCCAACGATGGAAAAGAGCAAGTGTGGGCTTGATGTTGGTTCACGCGAAATGCCTTGAGCGGTGAGATATCAATGCATAAATAACAAGCTAAGAATGCCCTGAAAAAAGATGCAAGGGAAAAGAAGATGATAGCCTGCAGAACCTATAACTAGTCAACTAATCGTGAGTAATACCCAGCTCAGCTCAGCTCAAAAAAGAACTGGTGAAACAGAGGAGAAAAGAGAGAGAGAGAGAAAACAGGAATGTAAAATGGGCTTCGGAACCAGCAGGCAATAAAGCAAGCAAAGCAGGTAAGGAATCCCAGCCCCAAGTCAGTTAACTATCGCGAGAAGGTCCCGAGTTAAGTTATTCACTCAAGACTGAGACGAGAGCACGTGAAGAATCCTGTGATGCGTTGTTTAAACAGGCAGATTTGGGGCATTTTCCATCCCCCTCAACTGCAACTTGAAGATTTCTGGGCTTCTCCAGCCTGGGGAGTCGACACAGGGCCCAATGACAGCGTGCTTTTCAAGCCAAAAGACCTTGATTAGTTTGTTAAACTCGTTAGTTAGTTAGCCGGAGGATCCCCTGCAGATCAGTCCGGCCTCCAAACCTTCATTTTGTTCAACCGGCACAGACAAAAAGGCGGATTGCAGATAACTAACTGCAAATATACGGAGAGAAAGGAGAGCTTGAAAAAGGCTTCAACCAGGATGACAGCCAACCCCTGCCAATCCACCGTGCATTGCTGGGCCGTCTAGCGTGTTTCATCAGCCCGTCACCAAAGCTTCTCAAACAAGCACACTCGCATATCTGGCAGCAAGTCAATCATCGCGGAACACACAGTCTCCCATAAATACTTCTGTATGTCTGTATAAGAGGCATCTCCAGAAACCATGCTCGGGCTGGTGGTGCTTCTTGGGACCTGGAGATATTCCAATGGCACGAACCCCCCTAGCGGAAAAAAAGGCCAAGAGACCAAACAGCAGGGTCAAAAGCAAAGGGTTGAGAACCCATTTGGCCCCGGGGAAAAAAAACGAAAATATGACATCCTTGCGGGAATACAATACGTTCAAAGGGTGCGCTGGGATCTGATGGCTGCGCGACATCAACAAGTTACTCCTCTTAACACAAAGTTCCTACAACTAGCCGAAATTCCAGCTGAATTCCGCATTAAACTGAAGTTTGTTCAGTATAAACTAAGAGACAAGACCCTTGAAAATTGTGCTTCAATGTGAACAACAAATTGAGAAGAAAGTGATCATGTCCAACAGCACTGATATTCTGTCACCATCACATCTATCAATTGACCTGCAACCTTTTACCTGGTATGAACTACGCCTCAGAATTCTCTGTACCTTTTGGTTCTTCAGGTCTGTGGAAGGGTAAAATCGCCATTGTCCCTCCTCCACTCCCCGTGAATTCGATCTTACACCTTGGCGTAGTTAATTACTACTTAGCCGGTACCAGGCTGCGCGATGCATGGTATGATAAGGTAGACGCCAACATCATTAACATCCAAGGAGGATTGTGACTTGTTTTCCTTTAGGAATATCCACCAGAATCTTCACTACATCGTGTTATCCTCCCATGGGTTGACTGGCAAGATCAAGCTGCATCCCCAAACTGAACCATCAGGTCTTTGTTGTTCGCCTCACCCAGATCTCTTCCCCACCTTCGATGGCGTCAAGTCCTTCTGCGCTCTTGAAACTGGGGCAGCGTCTCACCGGCACTGTCAGTACATATACCATCACCAAGCAACTTGGCGAATTCATTTGGTTGGGAAGGTATATCTTGTTCTGCGAGTATTACCAGATAATTGAAAGTCTTTACTTACATATTGCACTTCTCTTAACAGCAACAAGACTGGGGAAACTGTTGTGAATAAATCCGCGCGCCATTTCCGCATTGCCAACGAGAGGGATGTCTTAAAGAAACTCCAATCCGGAACACCATATTTATGTCCTTTGATTGATGAGATAGTTGACCCGGCCGACCCGCCTGCTATCGTGCTAAAACATCTCGAGGATGAGCTGTTCTCTGCCTCAAATGCCAAGAGGATGAGTGGGAAGGAGATCAGATATGTATCGAAGCGGATTCTTGAGGTGTTGAAAGTGCTTCATGAGGACGGTTATGTGCACACAGGTGATTCCTAAACACTCCTAGATTAGGAACAATGGTTTCTGATGGACAAATACCTGCAGATATGAAAATGGACAATGTGATGGTGAACTATGCTTCAGCTTCCCGGCGCGAAAGTGAGCAGCGATTCACAGATGTTCAACTCGCAGACCTTGAGAGTACTGTCCACATAACATCACGCTTCTGCAAGAACTGCAACGGAATTGGAACACCCGTCCGGCGGAGCCCAGAGGCGCAATTAGGGATTGAATGGGGTCCGCCAACTGATATTTGGTCATTTGGAACCATGGTACTTAATACACACCACTCTTTCTAGCAAATCTAATTCTGACTATTTTCTTTCCAAAGGTTATATCCATGATTTGGGGTGACAATTTCTTCATCTTCAAGCCAAAGACACCACGTGGCCATGAAGATTATGAACTTGACATTCTTGCCAAATATCACATATACTTTGGACCATATCCACCATCTTACTGTGATCTTGCCAATAAAGAAACCTTGATGGTACTGACATATGTGATGGATAGTGTGCCACCAGAGAAAATAAAGCCTTTCTCGTTGGCTAGTCAATGAGAGATTTCAAGGGAGGACAAAGAATTTATCTTGAGAATTATGAAACTTGATCCAAGAGACAGACCAACTGCAAAAGAGCTTCTTGAAGACAAGTGGTTTGATAGAATATAATTAAATTAACAGTTCAAAATTACCATTCTCATTCAAGTTGACTTGGGTGATTGCGAGGATCTTTGGTTTGCGGATCAGCGTGACAATGAGCACTTGCAAATACAATATATTTAAGAGGAATACTGGTTCGCAAGGGGAAAAATAGTATTGTATTAAGACTAGCAACATTCTCTACTGAATAGACAAGCTGAAAACCAGTGGTTGAAAACCAGGCGGCCTTTTGCTGTGTTCTCGTGAGCATGTGACTTAGTGTCAAAGCCTCACGAGACGTCAATGCAAGGAATAGCAGTAAATGGTAAGATTGAAAGACTGCAGATTGCATTTGAGAGATCAAAAAGAATCATACAATATTCAAACAATTCTAATGAGATTCTAAAAACTGTTATTCATTCATCTTCTTCACAGATTCTAAGCTTATGATAAACATTTCAAACATCAATGTTAGGCCCGGCACTTGGCCTGATCCCTTACGGACCGGCAGCTACCCACATTCCGGACCTACAAAGCGATCTTTGCGGTCTTTGCAGTCTTTACGATCTTTGTGGCCGTTGCCAGCAAGATCGCTTGACCCCAAAGACCTATCGTAGACCTAGGAGGATGCCAGTGGCAAATAGGAGCCTAAGGGCATCAGGGTATAAGAACCCCTTCCTCCCCAGGCCCCTCTTTCTGAAAGCATCTTCAGTATTTTAGATTCTAGATCTGCCTTCCTCCTAGCTTAGGCTTTGTAGTTAGTTTGAGGTCATATCAATCAAGCCGGATGAAATGATATCTTTCATGAGCTTATACAAGATATACTCAATCAAGAGCAGAAAGTATCGGTTCTCTATGATTTTTGATTTGAGATTGTAATAGTCAACATACATTCTCAAATCATCATCTTTCTTCTTCATGAATTGTGAGGATCTTTGGTTCGCGGATCAGTGTGACAATGAGCACTTGCGAATACAGTATGGAAGTAAGAGGAATATCACCAGATTCTTTGCTTTTGCAAGCTGAATATCATGTATCAAGCTCGTTGCAGCATCTATAGTAGAGCATTGCTTCTTGCCTCCAAACTGATCAAAGTACAAGTTACAACAGATCAGTGGTAGAGGCTAAGCAGTCATGGTTGTGAGCGGAGAGCATGGATACTGAGAGGTATTTGTAAAATAATTAGTTAGGTACCTTAGGCTCGCTAGCAGTACGCACGTACAAGATGCACGGTCTAAATCTGCAGAGAATCTGTGTATCCGCGATGCTCTCCTCAACTCTCTACTACGAATCTCTGTATAAAATTTACGTACAAAAGAGGCGGATTTAGGCAATGAAACAAAGGGGCCAGAGCTTGGCAACCCAATTGGGTTTAGACCTAGCTAATACTTATACTCTTTACAAATATTCAACACGGCTGGGCGGAGTTTCTTCAACACGGACCCCAGGAGTTCTCACGAACCTCACCCGTTCGCATCCACACTCTCTACAAGTCTGTCACATAGATGTCAGGACCAAATACTGCCATGCCAAAGAGCCTGCCGCTCCTACTCGGACGGCAGGTGACACTAGATGCTGCGCTAGCCAGTGTCGATGACATGCGTGTCGAACTTTCCTGGCCTGCAAAGCAAGAGGCTTTCTTTTCTCATCTCCGCGAACAACAAGCCAACATCGAGGCTCTCGTATCTTTTCATCTTGGTTTAAGTGCGTCGGAACGATGTCACGTCTCAGAGCCCAAGGAATGGATGTCGGGATACTACAACGTTTGCATCCCAGTCAGCATTGATGGCTGGGTCAGATGCCCTGGCAAGCGGGTTCTGGTCAGGATCCCACTGCCCTACAAATTAGGCGAAGCCGAACGTCCTGGCAACGCCGAGGAGAAGCTGCGTTGTGAGGCCGCCACGTTCATCTGGATCCAAGAGCAATGTCCAGACGTTCCAATCCCACAACTCTGGGGCTTCGGCTTTCCCAGTGGTCAATGTGTAATTTGCCTGGTTTGAGGGAATTCGACCCTCCTTCGAGTCAAGCCGAGAGCGCCTACTGATTCCTTTGCATGTCTAGTTTACCGCACCCGAGACCGTGCCGTACCTCACCCGTTTGCTGTGGAACTTTCAACGCAATGCACTCCCTCTGTTCGGATATCCAGCACCATCCCACTACGTCCAACGTCAATATGCACATACTTTCAAGACTGGATATTTGATAATGGAATATGTCGAAGGGCCTGGCATTGCACTCTTGTCTCGAGACTGGGCTAAACAGGACGAAGAGCTTGACAGGCAACGGAGGACTAATTTCTTTCGCGATCTTTCCCGCGTGATACTCAGGTTGGCTCACGTTCCCTTCCCTCGCATCGGCTCCCTCATCTTGGACGACCAAGGAGTCGTGCAGCTTACAAATCGCCCTTTGAATTTCCGCCTCCAGCAGCTCGAGAACAAGAGCGTGCCTACGGACATCGACCGAGAGACAACGTTTTCCAGCACGGAGGTCTACTTCTCTTCCCTGCTGACATGCCACGACAACCGCGTCCTTCACCAAGCGAATTCTCTTCTCTCCCAATCAGACGGCGAAACCCAACTCTCGGTTTTGGCTGCCATGCGGGCTCTTCTTCCTCATTACGCGACTCGCCGCTTCCGTGAGGGCCCTTTCTTTTTCACCCTCATTGACGTTCATCCAAACAACGTCTTCGTTGACGCCGACTGGCGGATCAAGTCACTGATCGATCTCGAATGGGCTTGCGTTCGTCCGGTGGAGATGCTCCTGGCCCCTGTGTGGCTGACAGGAAGACGCGTGGATATGCTGCCCCCGGGCAAGGACCTTGACACTTACCTCGCCAAACTCGAAGAATTTTTTAAAGCCTTTGATCAAGAGCAAAGCGCCCTCGTCCAGACGCAGAACAGCGCTGTTTCACTTACCACGGACATCATGAGAAAGGGATTTGAATCGGGACAGTTCTGGTTTCTCCACGCACTGGACAACCCAAAGACCGCATGCAACTTGTTCTTTCAACATATCTTGCCCCGGTTCAGTGGCTCCACCAGTGAGAACAACGTGTCCGGGTTCAAAAGGCACCTCGCGCGTCTTTGGAACAGCGACTCACAAACCATCATCGACAAGAAGTTGAAGGACAGGGAGCTGTATGAAGAGGAGTTGAAGGAAATGTTTAAATCTGGCTCACCAGACTAGATTAACAATATATCAAGTCTCGTCCGGATGATACAATTCACCATCTCCTAAGTGTCAGCTCGAGAACAGAGACACTAGTTGCTGGTTGGGGCTTTTCCGCGCTATGATGAAGGCCGACATCCAACAGGCTTGTTCCGAATTTAGGTTTAATTAGATAGGCTGGTTGCATGGCGACTGCTCGGCGAGACAAATTGATGCTGGTTTCTGCACAGCCTTGTCGAGCATCAGATAGTACGGATCACACTCTTCACCTAAAGTGATAAATTGCTAAATATCAGGCAGATGTGCATATCCATCGTCACTTAGGAGTCGTGTAATGGTAACGGACGCGTATAGTGAGCATTGCGATTAATTTTCCATTTGTGCTTTGATCTTGCTCTGGACGGCGCTCCGGGGTACAACCAACAACCCTTCCCTGTGAAAGCCAACCCTCCCTGTGAAGACATAGAGACTACCCCCGAAGAACCAGCACTCGCTGATAGCTTGACAGGCATTTATTTTGCGACCCCTGCCCTTATCCTGCGACCCCTCATTAACGTATATCACCGCGTGACCGCTACCCCAAGTGGCATGAAGACTTTGCTCTTCACCTCTGGCGGGGAACTCGACCCCTCCTCGTGATGTCTGTCGCTGGAAAGAAAACATGCGGAGAATTTATTAAAGCCGAATGACCAGCCGACAGGCTCAGGAACGAGCCCTTCGTCCATCGTTCTATGACCTCAACAGCACCTTCCAGTAGGAGCTGTTTCTGACAGGAGCTTCAATATGGGCAGTATAAGCCAGGCCGAGGACTTGACAACGGTTCTCGATATTCCCACTCACTTACGGTCCTCCTTGCTTCAAGATCGAGTGAGCGGCCACCGTCCTGTTCCTCGACTGCACCTTAACACCGTCAAGTACCGACAAACCCCCACACCTGCTGAGAAGATTAAATTTCGTGTCAGACTGCTTCGCACTCTCTGCCAGCGATGGACAAATGACCAGACCGAGGCTAAGTTTCTCGAGGCCGTCGACATCATCGAAACCGATGGCGTCGGTTTGTTTGGAGGTCTCATCGACCCATCTCTCTTTGAGCAATTCGTGACAGAATATGACAAACTCCAGTCACAACAAGGGAACAAGTCATTCATGCACTCCTACGTCAACCTCGCCTACCAGCTTGAATTCCTCACCAGAGGCAAGTACATCGATTCGTTCGCCCATCCACTCCTGATCGCCCTCGTCTCTTATCTCATGGGAGGACCAGTCCGCATCATGGACCTTCGGGCGAAAAATACCGAGCCCATCTCTATCAATGCCCAGGACAACATGCTGCACATCGACAACACCCCCTTCAAAGAAGAATACAAGGTCCTGCTGAACTGGCAACGAGGCCAGGCCAAGGGCCCTTCTGGTCAGAACTTCACCTTCTTGCCTTGGACGCACAAGGGAAACCGGGACATTCTTCTGGACGAATCAGGTTTTCCCTGGTCAACCGAGAGGGACAGTCTGTTTACGAGCAATGAGGCCATCGACGGGCTCTTCGAGTTCCAAAAAGAGACCAACGGCGTCTCTCGCGTGGTCGAGGCTAGATATCCTGACCAGCCCTTGGCCTGCATCTTTCCTGCTGGCTCTCTCGTCCACCATCGCCACCGTACTTCCTCCGGTAACTCCCGAAGCTGTGTTATTGCCGCTTTCCACCTCACAGGTAAGCACCCAGGCCGTCTCATGGAAGTGCCACCGATCATCGGCCGAAAGAAGACCCTGATTGAGTTCCTTGTCAGCCATCAAGACGAGCACTCGGTCGAGGAGTTTCTGGACATTCTCTTGGAGGAATCACCACGCATCGAGACCAAGATTCAGGAGATATTCCAACCCTCGCATCCGAGCACTCTGATCGATCTCGAGCCCCTGGCGTTGAGCGGCGACAGGTTGGCCAACTGGCGTGACAACGTCATCAAAGCACCAAACCCGTTGATGATCCGGTTGAACCGCAACATCCGCCTGTCTGGGACCGACTTTGGCGACCCCGAGGCCCTGACCGAAGCACTCGGGACCGTCATGGACTACGACAAGCACGGTCTCCTGCAGTTGATCCTCTACGAGGACGGCCGCGAGGAGATCCGCAAACCCTCACGCAAGGTCGTCGGTGAAATGAAGAGGGACGTCATCGTCGGCCGTCTGAGACCGTGGATCAACGAGGTACTCTCAAGCACCTTTTCTTTGAGCGACCTGACGGAACCCAAGACCTTGAGGGTCATGTGCGACATGATCTCCGGGCTGGCCAAGAACGCTGCCGAAGATGTCAAATCCGACACAGAAGCCGAGCGCAAGACCCTAAGGCTGGCCATCACATCTCTGAGCCGCCTGATGATGGATCTGGGCGAGGCCATCACGAGGTGCGAGGGCGTCGAGACCTTCCTGTCGACCAGTCTGTTTCTGTTCTGGACGGCCGACGAGATCTGCAAGTACCTGGACGAAGCTACCCGGGCCGCCATTCGCTCCATCTTGGTTCTGTTCCTCCGGAATTATGTGGCCTCGGTCTTGCTGATTGAGTCGGTCCATTCGTGAAGCGAGAGAACCGAATGTCGTGGCATGTTTCTTGATTCAGCCGGCAAAATCAGTCTCTTCTTGGAAAAGAAGATCTTGTGGGAGAGCAAGCTCTACCATCTTCTGTGTCGGGAGTGGTTCAGTAGTGAAAAAGGCTGGCCAGGCCGGCGCGCAGGGCGGGGTTTCGAATAGGATGTTCGGGCGGATTTTTTTGTCGCGCACTTTGATGTTCCTCCCAGGGGTTTATTATCATTCTTCATTATACTCCTATGCAGTCAAGGACTATGAGGAGCTGGTAAATAACTAATTAAAATACAAATTTGACCACACTTAGGCCTATTTAAATAAAAAGGAGCGAATTTCAAACTGTTAAACAAAAAAAAGAAAATTAAAGATCGAATTTTAGGCTCTTTTATAGAGACCTAGGTTCCTCCAAAGGACTTCTAGAGCTCTAGAGCTGCAAGTAGTTATATCAGCGGGACGATATACTGAACTATTAGATTTATAGGAGAAGGACGTGCTATACTATTACTAGGTGTCTAAACTGTTGTCAGTTGCTGTTTACTCTGTGCGTGCTCTATACTCTTGTCTGATGCTTGTTGTCTATGAATGAGAGAACCTTGCCAGTCCAAGTCACATGACAAGAAGGATTGGCTCACCACAGATCGCTCCTGTTGCGTTAGTTATCGAGAACGGCCCTAGTGGCCAATTGTATGAGTCATTCAATCAATTTCATTCGCCAACATTCGACTCCTGCCATCCCTCAGATGAGCCGCAGCTTCTTCGGGTGTGAGATCACGCAACATCTCTGCCATCAACTCGAACCCGCCAAAGAACTTTTTGACCTCGGGTCGTAGCAGAGGCGGGTAGAAGTGCATGTGGAGATAGCTACTCTCCAATTCGGCCTCTGTCGCATCTAAGGGCGCCTGGTGGATGCCAGAATCTGCGGATTTTTGTGGTCAGATCAACACTTACCTAGGTACGCACGACAAGGGGGGGAAAGAGGAAAAAGGACGAGGCGAGAAGACACAGACGCACTGTAGGGAAATGCGAAACCAAAGAGGCTGTCGTACGTCCTGACGACCTGCTGCATGGCTTCGGCCAACCGTTGTTTCTCTGGCTGACTGAGATCGACCAGGGCGCGAACATGGCGTTTCGGCAGCAACAGGAGCTCGAATGGCCAGACGGCCCACCAGGGACAGACGACCAGGAAAGTGTCGTTCTGCCACACGATGCGCTCCTGCCTGCGGAGTTCCAGTTGGACATAGTCGGCTAGCAGGTGTCGACCGTGGTGTTCCTTGCGATACTGGGTCATCTGTGCGAGTTCAATTCCGGGTTCCTCGGGCATGGTGGACGTGATCCAGATCTGGCAATGCGGGTGCATGTTGGAGCAACCCGACAGAGCTCCCCTGTTCTCGAAGATGTGCAGGTTTCTGAGATTGGTGATGACCGAAGAGACGCCACCTTCTAGTATTTGGTCACCGTCGTCCTCCAAGTCTGATGTGATGCTGGCCTTCAAGGGGCTGTCAGGAGAAATGAACTTGGCGTAGATCCGAGCCCAGGCCTCGATGACACGAGTGATATCTTGGAGCTTCATGTTGTCGAAAGCCAGATGGTGACTAGCCGAAAGGGTGAGGACATAGCATCGACCCGTCACAGGCTGAGAGCGTAGCAGAGGCGCGGCGATGTCATCATCGTCGCCATGCTCTATCACACGTTACACACTCGGGCGGTAAGAAGAGTGACATGGCCTTCGACGTACCATTCTTGTGTGTGTGGCCGGCATCATAATCTCCCTGGTCTGGGTGTATGGCCTTGAAGTCGTTTTCAAAGACAAAGGTGCCTGTGTACCTGAGGTTGCGAACCCCTTCGGCCCGGGCGTTACCCGGACAGAGGTAGCACTGTGTGACATGAGTCTTCGTTGCCTTACTGTGCTGGCCAGCACTCGATTCCTCTTACCTGCGGGTCATACTCTGGCAGGTCATTTGGTGCAATGACCTCTTTCTGGCCTCTAGAGCGGTTAATATCGATGACCAGCAAAATAAAGGTCTCGACACTCACTGCCAGGGTCGCTTTTGCTTCTTGTTCCTGTGCGGCGAAACAAGAACCCACGAATCCTTCAACGGATTGTACCTTCTGTGAGAAATGTCGTTGAGCTGGGTTCCAGCCATGTCGGACCAACACCCAGGGACCAAGTGAACGAGGCCTCAATCTCGGCAGCTATTTTGCAGGAGAAGTACTGTTCAAAGAGCAAGATTGACACCCAAAGCAGGCAATGGTCTACAGACACTTGGGGGTCATTATGTACGAGCCGACTTACCGCCTATAGTAGCTGGTCTTCAAGGGCGCAAAGTGTGGAAATGCAAGGTGTGATGCCGACGTTTACCGCTCGGCCCCCGTCAGGCTTGACACGCTGGAAATTACTCTCAGTCCACCACTGTTACGACTCGTGTCGACAACCAGTCGTTTTGCCAAGCATTTGGATGCCCAGCCCAGCGAGGCTACGGGACGAATGAGGCTGAGGGCCAGCCTTGTAGATTGTCCCAGATATTCCAGTTGTTCCCTAGACCACCTAGAACACCTGGAACAAAACCAACTACGTTGATTGGACACCACAAGATGACTCTCAGGTATATAGATGGGGCTCCTGCCCATACCTCCTCGATAATTCTCCTAGTCAATAACAATCTTGGTTATAGATAAAGCTACGATGAACCTTTCCTGTGACCTTGAAGTTTAGCAACGATACAAGCGTGTACCCTTCTCTGATACTGCAAGAGAAGACAGAAGCCGAACTCCCATTGAAGAAGGTTGCTGACGCCTGGATAAGACTAAGAATGTGGTCGTCACGGCCCACGCGTTAGCCAGTAGAGAAAGGTGCTCGGTGTCATACTCTCACCTTCGAGTCGTGATAGAGCAGATCGAGACCTTCTTCAGTGACCTAGCGGAGGCCGCTCAGGGTCTCTATAACTGATGTCTTCGTGCTAAAACTAGGGTACCACGAAGGCTTCAAAATGTGCGATTTCTTGGTTTGAGAGACCATGATGCTTTCAGGTATGAATGAGAACGTGAGTTTTCAAGTCTCCGAATAAACATATTACGACCAACTCTTAAATATTATGCAATCCGTAAACCCGCTATCGTGAAAGAGCATTGACTGTAATAGCCTAAGCTGGTTTCTTCTCAAACAGAATCCAAGTCTGCATCACATAGCGTCGGGATTAGAACTGCCATTGCAAATAGCAAGCAACCAGGCGCGGCCTGTGACGCAGTTTGACTTCACAATCATGATGGCTCAACAAAAAGCAGGAGAAAAAGTGGCTGTTGAGCTAGCAGGAAAAGAAGAACAAAGCTCTGCTACAAAGCAAGCAGACCAGGCAGGGCCAGAACTTGAAAAGTCTTAGCCATGCAAACTGACTGCAAATGGGCCACGATCTCTTATCCGAACAGTGCGGACTGTTCAAATTTTAAAACTTGAACTCAAAGTCGGGGTGCTCACTCACCACTTGCGGTTTCCCAGCCTTTTGATCTGACAGAAAAGCTCATCTTTTCGATCCCATCCGCAGTTAGGTATCCTCGCCGGCTTGAGGCGGGGCCATAGTGAATGAAGTCAGAAGGTTCCACTGCCATTGCGAGAAGAGATGATTAAAAAGTCTGATGTCCTCTTGGAGGGCCTTATAAAAGGGTCTCTGCAAAAAATAAGAAGAACGTTTGAGAGAGGGCTTGCCCGGCCATAAATAAATGGGCGTAGAGGTAAAAGTATCCAAATTAGCTGCGGTTTCCTACATCAATAAAGAAAGTGACAATAAAAACAGGATATGGCAAATACCCGTCCGATGTCGCTACTCCTTATAGCCCAATTTAGATCAAGCCAGCGCATGCAAAGCGATGTTCAGTTCTTTGTTGAGCAAGCCGTATAGAATATCGTTGGATTCAATCTCTGGTTTCAGTTCTAGAAAACAGTTTCCTATGTCAGTGCAAATAAGGTCAGTTGAATAGCCGCCGTTAAGTCAACCACAAAATACGCAATACGGTCCTTCTAAGATATCACTCTTCCCTTGATATTTGTTTCCTAGAAATATGACAGAATAGTGATCATCCGAGAAAGACTGATATTCCCGAATTATAAGTACTCAAACATCATAATGTTCAAAACATATAATATTCAAGGGCTAAAGATATTGTCCGAGCGGACATCAGAAACGGCATTCTAACACTAAAATGTTCCACCTTCGAGTAGGACTATCGCCTCATCATACGCCTTAATAATAGGATCGTATAGCCTCTTTGGATCTTGCGGGGTGCCAACAATAAGCCCTTTCTTCCCATAAGGAAACAGTGTATCCCGAATAGCTTTGCAGAGTGGTTTGATGCATTCAAGCCACGGAGGAAATTCAGCCAAAATATCATCAAATCCGACCACACCCATATCACTTCTCTTGATCCTCGCGATGTTCTTATAGGTTCCAGTATACCATTCTTTTAACATACTATTTTTCGGCGGTTTTTGCCATTCATGTGACTCCAGCTGTAAATTTTTTAACTTCATCCAGCCACGACGGGCGCACTGCCAGATCAAGACGTAGAGAAAAGATTCAAGATCGTGACGATAGGTGTGGTCGACATTAAGGAGCACCTCGATTGCCATGAACTCCATCGTGCCCGTTTGGTGTCGTGCGCCGCTCCGTCCGCTACCAACCTCTTTGGCAAGGTCAAGATCGATAAGCATGCCCGATGTGCCGCCAACGTTGTTAGGGTCGGTGATAATGATGTTGTTCTCTGAGATATCCCTATGTAGGATGTTCCCGTCAAGGTACAAAGACCGATGCGCCTTTATTGCATCTCGAAGTGCCATGAGCAGCTCCATGGGTGATTCATAATCATACACGGGCCGGCCAGCAGGTGAGATCACCAGGCAGCGGAAGATGCGGTTGTCATACACTTCGTCATCCTTGTCAAATAGGCTAGGCGTATGGACCGATTCAACGGCGAAAGTTAGTTCACTCTCGAGCTGTTGAGTTTTCGGTTGCTGGCCGCTGGAACGTGAGCGCTTGGCCGTATGGGGCCTGGTATCGGGCGATCTGCGTTTTCTGGATGACTTCCCGCTGACACTGAGTCCACGAGATTCAGTGACTGATTGGTACAGCTTAGATCGGGACTGTGATTGCGTAAACAATGAGCTAGTAGCCCCGCCTTGAAAGATATGAGGATCGTTGAACGTCAGGCCGCGGCGTAGGTCTGCAATGCTGGTGATGGTGCGATACCCGATGACCCTCGCAATCCCCTGAACAGCTCTCTGGTCTGCGAGACGGAGGAGGTCCACTTCTGGCCGTCGCTTATCAGATGTCCATGAGAATTTCGCCACACCCTCCACTTCATCGCCATCCTTTGCGAGGAAACAGCTGGTCCCGCGACATACGATGGCGTACTGGGTGCACAGTGGAACGGGGTCGAGTCGTAGCACCGTTCCCTCTGCATTTCCAGCGCCATTGACAGCTATCGTTCGTCTGCCCTGCCCGTCCAGGGTGGTGAAGGTGTCAAGGCCTAGCTCCTCATCACTCATCATCGCGTACCCTAAGACTATCTGAAAAAACTGCATTGCGTCCTTATAAACATCAAACACTCCAGAGCTGTAGGGCCCAGAGCGGTCGAACACCCAGGCCTCCATATTGGTCCCGCAAACCACGAACCCATGCACAAATCGGCGTGCTGGCTGGGCGATAAACACTTCCCGCACATATCGTGCAAGCTGAAGCAGCGTGCTCTTTGTCCGGATCTGGTCTGATGGCTTCTTCAGTTCGCCTACCACATGAATATCCTTCCAGTTGTGTTTCTTCCCTGAATCACCCTGAACTCGGGCCCTTACCAAAAGATCAACCTGTCGTTCTGCCTCCGAGCCGACAAGATCCTTTTTGCTTGTTGTTGAGAAGTAAACACCGCGTGTGTCTGAGAGGAAATTATCCTGGAACCGAAGCCACCAGTCAAGGACAGCATCCTGCACTGGTGGATCAGGGAACTTGGCCCATTCACTGTTGCTGCCGGGTTCTAGAACACGTTGACAGATGGCATCTGCCCTCGCGCTCCAATCCTTTCCTTCAAAATACTTGGTAAAGAAGCCCTCCACGTCTCGAAAAGTGCACCCTTGTATCTCTTCAAATATCCTCCCTTCCACCAGCAGACGCGTCTGCTCAGATCCTTTCTGTGATGATGACGTAAATCTTACTGGCGTAGCATCAAACGAGGGGGGAACGCTCGCCGGGGGGGTCTCTCGAGAGATTGTGGCAATGAGGTCGTAAACAGCTTTCCAGATGTCGGTGTCAGCGGCCTTTTGGATGACGAGCCGGACTAGCGGTCGATAGTGATTGTACTGGAGGTGGCCTCGCCGGAGGTGCTTAAATAAATCTGCCAAATCTGAATCAACGTTTTGATCAGCAATCCGTGAGCGAAGGTTAAAGGCTGCATCTTCTCCCAGAAGAGTAGAGAGAAGCCTTGAAAGTGCATTTTGATAGAGTCGGTCAAGACTACCGATGGTAGCGTCGGATGAGATTTGACGTGACTCGTAGATTGTCTCTGCCTCTTGCAGCAAACCGCATAAATGATCAAGTGAGCCCGCCAAGGGGTAGTCCTTGATGATGGATTTTTCATCTGGTGAAAGTTCCGCCATGCTGGCAAGAGGAGATTCGTTTTGATGTTGATGCAAGGAAAACATGAGGAGGCTCGACTCCACTTTCAAAGTGAAGAAGCGTGAGAGTTGATTTATTTATTTATTTACCATTTATGGGCGCGTAGCGCGAGGAAGGGGTGAAGGCCCTTCCAAAGGGGGATTGAATGCCAAGGCGCTAACCGGGTAGAAGCGCCACAACACAAAGCTCAGTGTACACGTGACTTTGATCATGATTGTGGCTTGTGCCAAACTTGAAGCATGCCAAATCTTGCTCATCCTTTTTAGATTCTCCTCAACCGTTGGTCTTTTGACATCATGCGGTTCCCTACTTCCATACCGAAACGACTATCTAATTTCGCAACCAGCCGCGCGTGCGTCTATCGCTCTCTACATACCAAGCAGGCAGAATTTATCACCCTTGACTATAAAGGGTCCCTCGTGACACAGAATGTCAATGTTGATTTGGGGCATGCCCACGAGGCTTTCACAATGCTCCCAAAAGAGATTGGTTATGCTTTCCGGGCAGGCATCCACTCAAACAGCAGATCTCTTTCTGTCGATTCATTGGCGAGAGACTCAGACCAGTGTCCCCTAACTTTCTATCATGACTCTCGATACTTTGCACATGGTAAGTCATGTCGGCAATTCTGCGTTTCCTAAATAACACCAAAGTTTCCAGAATCGTTACCATATCCTCGGCTTGTAATTCCTCAGGACCTTCCACGCCAGTCTGATGCCAATACAAGCCCCGCCACTCTCCATACCTTTGGAGCTACTCATACCATCACACTGGACGGGACTTTCGATGGTAAGGCCCAATCACGTATGAAGCTTTTTTTTTCGTTTTGCTTACTCCAGCCAGCAAAATTTACAAATCAGCTTCGAGATTCTCTCCGTGATCTGAAGGGGCCTCTTGATGAGCTCAAAGACAAGTAGGACTGTGACAGGAATATCTTATTGAAGCAATAGCACAATTTCCTTTGGTGACCATTGTATGACCTCCTAAGGTCATAGTAGCCAGTGCTGTGGGAAGCCTGCGACGCTTCGAAGGTGGTTTCATTGGGCCATCCTCTTCGCTGCTCCCACGGTAGTTGTCGTCCGTATCGTCGGAGTGTGCACTCGAGCTACCCGTGTCGGACATGGTTATCTTATCTTCGTTGCTTTCACTATCCGCTTTCGGAGAGTGAGATATGTATGTTGCACGGCTGGAAGTGTCTCGTTTGGCGGGAGACGTGAAGGTGCTGTCATCAGAGTCTACCACGATCGGCGGATTGAAGGGCAGAGGGTCATCAGAACTGCTTCGGGGTCATTCTCTCATCCTCATCAGGAAAACCTAGGAGACGCCCTGGTGTTAGAAACCGGTCTAACCAGATTCCCCTTGGCCAAAACAGGAGCGAGCAACAGATGGGGAAGAGAGAGAGAGAGAGCGGACCAGAGAACCGTGTCTCTCATCCTGCAAATACCGGCTCCAGCGCTCCACGACTGCATCACTGGGGATGGGGACGCAGAGAGAATCAAGTCCCGCGGAGAATTCATCAAAATCATTCGGGCGAGTATCCCCTGCCCGAGACTGGACCTCATGGTGTGATCTTTGAAAAGGAGGAAACGGCGGAACTTGCGAAGGACGACTGGAGGGAGGAGCACGAGGGGGTAAAGGCTGGGAGAGTGTTTGAGGGCTGATGGAAGGTGCAGGGACCGTCTGGAGAGATTGGGATGCAGAGGGTATAGGGTAAGGGGGTTGATGGTTTGCGGGGATGGGTCTTGAAGGGGGGGGATTCGCGGGGTTAGGGACTGAGGAGTTTTCGGGGCCCTTTGGGGGGGGTGTGTTGGAAGGGGTATATATGTTCCAACCACCGCACATGTTTGCAGAAGAGATGGTGATCTCGCGTAGTTCGTCAAAACGGCAGTGGTGAATCCACGGGGGCAAAGCAGACTATTTTTTATCTACAGTTTTCGCCGCTCTGGCGATAGCTCCATCCTCCCTGTTCCTCCAAATAAGCCCGTCGGCCAGAGAAATCTACGCCCACTCAAAAGAAAGCCGACGAGCGTCAGGCTCTCCAAATTAAATATCGTCGGAAATAAATTGAAAATGTGATATAAAAAAAATATTATTTTGTGTAAACATCTTTTTTAAGCTTTTTTCTCTCAACTCTTTCGCTGCGTAACTTAGTGCTAGTTACCCCTGCACGTGACCCAGCCTACACCTCGAACCGACTAGACTCTTTTGGGTCTAGCTCAACATGACTGAGCCCCTTCTTTCGGCCCGGGCTGGAAGGTAAGATCGGCATCTCAAAAAACAACCTCATCGTTCAGGGGGCGGTGGGAAGGCTGCGGGGAGGGGGGCGGGTTGGCCTTGTCCAAGGGATGCAGAGCCGATCTTTCTTCGATCAGATCTGAAGAAACCCACACAACCAATGTGGTGGTCAACTAGTTATCTCAGGAATACCCCAAGCCAATCCCGGTTGAAAGCACTCTACTGAAAAGTGTGATGCCAGCACTCACTTGATTGAAACGATATTCAGGAACAACAACAATCCCACCCTCCCTCCATCCTCTGGATCAGCCTGTTTTAATCCCGACCCGTCTTCTATCCCTCGTCTTCCAGAATCTTTTGGAATGTCATCCCACTCACATGCCATCCATCACCTGTCTTTTACTTTTATCACCCCTGAATCGCACTCGTGCAGGCATTCTATCCGCAGTCATACCGTTTTCTTTCCCTTGGGTCACCCAGGCGGTGGTAAAATAATAGTTACTTCTCTCGTCTTGTCCTTTGTTGGTTGATAAAGGTGCCCCGTTGTGGAAGAAACCCACATCTCTCAAGCAAGTTATCAACAACCATTGGCTTTTCCTTTAACATGGAAAACAGTTCTTTTTACATTATACCTCTTCTTTCCTCGCCTGGCGTTGGTGTTATAATGCCAGCTCAACCTAGAAGGTTACACTTGGCTTCCTTGGCTGCAAACCTCTTTCTACTGTTCTGCAGGGGCAACCATGCTCGCTCCATAATCATCTGTTTCTCTGTCTACTACAGTAAGCTTTCGCCCGAAAGCTACAAGCATTCCATTACACATCTACTCGTCCCAGTCTCTTTGGTTTCGCCGTGCAAAGGTTCCCTAGCTCTGGCTATAACCGGCTTTGCTTCGCGGAGATGTGTTCCCTGGGTGAATTCCCGTTCCCCGCTCGCGGTGATCAATGGCAAATGGAGATCAGGGGTCACTTCGGCGTGGGGTTCAATGTACTGGAAACAAGCCGCCCGGCGGATTCTGGCAGTCCGCTCCGCAGCATGGTTACGGGCTAACAAGGCAATCCAGGCGGTGCAACCGAATCCACCCTGACAGAGGGTCCTCCACTTATATAAAGTGGAGGCCTTCCCCGGGAAATCTTGAAAAGCTTGAATGGCATGTGCGACCTGATAGGGTTTCCAACTCTTTTAAACACAAGCCTGTGATTGTTGGATAGTCTTGGTCGTCATGCACGGCCTTCTGCTCGCCGCCGGGCTTCTTAGCCTGCCGTTCCATGCCATTGCGCATACTCAGCAACCTACTGGTCTCGCTCGTCGAGGCGTTGATTTGGACGCTTATCGTCTGTCCGAAAACTCCAAGTATACGAACGCAGATGAGGTGCAGCAGATCTCATCTATTGCGTCCCTCGGTTCCCGCAACTATGTTCAAGTTGCCACCAAGCTCGTGAAACATACTATACCATCGGCGACTTTCCGCCTAGTTGACGATCACTATATCAGCGATTCTGGTGTTGGCCATGTTTACTTCCGCCAAACTGTCAATGGAGTCGATGTCGACAATGCTGATTTCAATGTTAACGTAAGTTTAGTCATGACCTGCCATACCACATGCCATAAATTTACAAACCAAAATAGGTTTACAAACATGGCAAAATCCTCTCCTTCGGAAACTCCTTTTATACCGGAGAAGTTCCCGCTCCCAGTCTGACGCAGGACCGCTCTGACCCTGTTCAAGCCCTTCATGGAGCTCGCAAGGCGCTCAATCTTCCACTTAAGACTGAAAAGGCAACCGCGCACGCCAAAAACAATGAAGAGTTTGTGTTCAAGGGGACGTCTGGGTCTCTCTCGGAACCTACAGCCAAACTCGTCTATCTCATGAAAGACGATGGAACCCTGGCCTTGACATGGAGAGTGGAAACAGATATCGGTGATAACTGGCTTCTGTCATATGTCGATGCAAAGGACACCGATAAAGTCCACAATGTTGTTGACTATGTGGCCCATGCAACATACCAAGTTTAGTATGTCTCGTCCTAGAAGCGATAGGCCATGAAATATAAAAGCTAATTCGATATACAGTCCTTGGGGCATTAACGATCCCACTGAGGGTTCCCGTAAAGTCTTCACAGACCCATGGGATATTCATACTTCTCCATTCACTTGGATTGGCGATGGAAAAGTAAAATATACAACAACTCGGGGTAATAATGCAATCGCACAAAGCAATCCCACCGGTGGCGGTGGCTATATCAACAACTACCGGCCAAATAGTCCTGCTCTCAAGTTTGAGTATCCATATTCACCAGCTATGAGCCCTCCTACAACGTACACTGATGCATCAATCACTCAGTTATTCTATACTGCAAACACATATCATGACCTTTTATACAAGCTTGGCTTTACTGAAAGGGCAGGAAATTTCCAGGTCAGCAATGGCAATAAGGGTGGTAAGGGAAATGATTTTGTTATTTTGAATTCTCAAGATGGCTCCGGCACCAACAACGCCAATTTTGCTACTCCTCCCGATGGCAGTCCTGGCCGCATGCGCATGTATATTTGGACCCGATCCGATCCACATCGTGATGGCTGTTTTGAGGCCGGCGTTGTCATTCATGAATATACTCATGGTCGTAAGTCTTCTTGCCGCTTTCCTGCGTCCTCTAGTCTGGGGACAATTCCGCAACCCCAACCAGTTCTAAACTGAATATTTACATAGTTTCCAACCGTCTGACCGGTGGACCTGCCAACGCACGTTGCTTGAATGGTCTAGAATCTGGTGGTATGGGTGAAGGCTGGGGAGATTTCTATGCCACTGCCATCCGTCTAAAGCCCAACGACACAAGCAAAACTAACTACCCAAAAAGCGCGTGGGCTTCCAATAACCCTAAAGGCAACAGGGCTTATCCATACTCCACCGACTTCAGTGTTAACCCCCTTGTTTATACCTCCGTTAACAGCCTGAACGAAGTCCATGCTGTCGGCACTGTCTGGGCTACAATGCTCTATCAAGTGCTATGGAACTTGATTGAGAAACACGGCAAAAACGATGGCCCGACACCCGAGTTCCGCAACGGCGTCCCGACCGATGGCAAATACCTTGCCATGAAGCTTGTTCTCGATGGAATGGCCATGTATGTTGGAAAACTCCTTTTCTCCAAGTACTTTCAGATAGCTAACAATGATAAAAATTTAGCCAACCTTGCAATCCAAACTTTGTCCAGGCTCGTGATGCCATCCTCGATGCTGACAAGGCTCTTACCGGTGGCAAGAATAAGTGTGAGATTTGGAAAGGATTTGCCAAGCGTGAATTGGGCACGGGTGCCAAATACAACCGCACCAACCGCATTGGAAGCAAGGAGATTCCCCGCGAGTGCAAATAGGGTGATATGGCTTCATAGCGTATAAATATTGTGATATACGTCGCTGCTCCATTTAATATCATCTTAATCCAATCTCTTTCTCTCTCTATTCCATATGCTGCTAGATTCTTGCCGGGCATAGTTACCTTTCTCTGAACCCCCCCCCTCCGGGAGATGCAATGGCTTTTCCCAGCAGTTGTATATGACTCTAGAAGATTTTCTCAGAAGCTAGCTTCTGCATGACTAAACGGATGGAGACAAACCAGTTGCACGATATGCTACATCAAATCTTCGAGATGGATAATAGAGTTTTATATCTTTATCTCGGAATCTTTTCATTAAAAAGTCTCCGAATATTTACTCGCTCGTCAGGTACATCTTTAAACGAGGGCCACTAACTATAGTATAAGGCGCAACATGGAAGACCTGGTCGAATCATCAATGGATTCATTGAGATTGATAAGTAACTAACTATTTGAGCCCAGGTTTACGCCTATTCGCTTCAGTTTACTTTAGCTGTTGTACACAATCTACGTCATAACATGTTGTACACTCGTTTCGAGAAATGAGAACACTATCTCCCTCCTTTTGTACTTCCTCCTTTTGTACTTCCTCCTTTCGTATTTCCCTCCTCATCCAGATCAAAGAGAGTAGCGGAATCCCGGAGACTTGTCACCCATATCGGCCATCTGTTCCTCGGTCAAGTCACCAGTTCCCTCAAGGTCTCTCTTCTTGTTGATGTGCTGATAGGAGAATCGCATGATCAACACGGCAATGATACCGGCAATGACGAAAGCGAGCTGCAACCCGTGTCCAGTGTAGTACTTTGGTGCATCGTTGGGTCTGTAAAAATTTGACGCCATGACACCTGACATGTTCCCAACCCCGATGTGGATAGCCATGCCGGTTGCACGCTTGTAGCCACCTGCCAGATTACTGCTGAGCCAAGTGATGTTTCCAGGAAAAGCAGGATAAAGACCTAGTCAGAGTCAATTCAATTCTCCAGCACGGAGTAAAATGAGAAATCAGTATGAACTTGCTTACCACAAACAGCGATGAACACGCCAGCATAGACAACTCCAGGAAGACCACGTCCAGCACTTGCCATGCAGATAATAAACCCGATGGCCATGACAGACATGTAGAAGAGAATGAAAGGTGATCGCTTTCCCTTTTTATCTGCCACCCATGCTGAGCCAATTGCCAAAACGGCAGCCGAGCAATAAACGGGGACCTATGGTTTCTGTAAGAGATATATAAGAGAGTGGAAGGAGAAATAGGAGACTTGCTGTCAATAGTTGTGCTGTAGACGATTTGTAGCCGAGATCTCTGATAATGGTCGGCAAGAAGAGCGAAAGACCATACAGCGGGCAAACAATACCCCAGAACACTTGGATGTGTCAGTGAAAAATTGATAGTATTGAAACTTATAAAAGATAAAGATACTTACTGAAAATGCCAGTATAGATTTGCCAATCTTTGAATGCATCGGCAACATATTTCCATCGAAATGCTTCAGCCTGAGCAACCTTGGCACTTGGTGTTGAGCCTTGATATCTCAACCTATGGACCACGAAAGCCCGTTCCCGCTCGGTAAAGAAGGGGGCGGTTTCAGGGAAATCGTAAACGGTAAAGAAGGCCATGATCGCGACGAGAACGGTAGCAAGGCCTTCCAAGATAAAGATCCATCGCCATCCCTCATATCCACCGACTCCGTCCATTTTCTACCCAAGCGGTTAAAAATATCATACCAAAGTAAACTGAACAAATGAGAAGCGACATACAGCGATTGCATAGGCCAGTAGCCCTGAGAATGCGCCTGCAATGCTAGCGGCACTGAAGAAAAGTGCTTGTCTGAATTGGCCTTCTTTGGCACAGTACCACATAGTGATGTAGTATGCACAGCCAGGGTATAGTCCAGCCTCTACTCAACATTAGCTTTGCAACAGAGGAAGAGACAACGTTTTGCGCACCTGCAACTCCAAGGAAGATGCGAGCAATCAAAAGGCCCCGATAGTTCTTCACGATTCCCATCAAGGTCTATAATCAAATTTCTATTAGCTAGGACAGAGCTTCTGCTCGAAGCAGTACTTACCATCACCGTGCCCCAAGCAAGCATGATTGAGGGTAGGTCTGAGCAATTGAAATTAGTATCTGCATAAGCAAGAGCACCGTGATCTCAGAGGCCCCATACAAACAGATGGACGTAGCTTCTTCAGGAGAATGTTGGAGGGGATCTCAAAGGTAGCATAAGTAAAAAAGAAGACGGTCACTAAAAGCGCACAAGCTCAGTGTCAGCCATTGCCATCATGACAAGCCTATATGAGTCAGGTAGCTTCATCAGAGAGAGGGGAGCTCATAACATACAGCACCAGTTGTATTGCGAGCCCTTCAATCCCAGGTCCTTCTCCAAGCCCTCGATTCTTGCATTCCCAATGTTTCCTCGATCGAGGAAAGAGAGCAGATAAAGCAATGCCAGCTGAGGAATCAGACGGAGATCCATCTTTCGCAGCACCTTCTTCTCATCAACATCGCTGAAATCATCCTCAGACTGGGAATCACCCTCTGCCTTGACGATGCTTTCCCTTTTCTCAGCATTGGTTGCATCAACTTCACCTCCCAATCCGTGCGGATCAGGAAGATTCTCAGTAAAGGCCATACTGAGCAACCGGGAAGAAAAGAAAATGGGATCAATGCTCGGTGTTGGAAGAGAAATGCAGTCACAAAAGGGATAGGCGTCACAAAAAGGGATGATGGATGAAAGGAGGGATATTTTTGAAATTGACAAGTTTGGCTGTGTTTTGTGCGGGGAAGATGAGCTTCGCTAGCTATTTGTAATATCATGTGCGCAGTGACGACAGGTCTGGCTGGGATCGACAGTCCAAAGTCACACATAGACGGAGTTTGCCTTGCACACGTGCTTCAGTGCACACCTGCCTCTGCCCATCTGAGAATTATCACAGCAGGTCTCTTGGGTCAAGGTCAAAGGAGGGACCAACCTCTGGCTTGGCTGTTGCATGGCATGCATATATCATTCGATGGCTCCAGATTCCCCTCATTGAGTCCAGAATGCATTGCTGATCCTTTTGAAGCCCTGATAGAGCCAGATAGATATGCGTTTTTTGCGAGGCCATCTCCCAGCCATAGCTCTGCAGCTTGATTTGACGGCAATATCATTTCTCATCTACCGCGGTTTTAGCAGAAGAGAGAAAGAGTGACGAAATCTGAGATCCTGGAAAATATATTGCAGTAAAGAAATGAACAATACAGGCAAAGAAAAAAAGGTCTAGAACTGGCATGGGGGAAATGTCCAAGTCAAGCATCCCCGACGTCCAAAACGTGCAGATACGGTCTCGACCCATGTTCAAGCACAAATATCCGCACCACAAGGCGGCACGTTGCATTTTTATCTGCACGTGGCCAGGAGGTGACAAACATCACACCAATAGTCTCCGGCGATGAGATGATAGTCCTACAGTACGGTTTCCCGCACAGGGATGGCGGTGATCTTTGTCCTTCACGGCTGTCCGCTTCTGCGAGATGCAAGAAGCGGTGACGAGGTGCATTTCGGCCGTGGATTGGCATCCGTCGGGGCTTGAGGGTTTCAACTCATGACCTGTATGTAACATTGCGAAATTTCACTCAGCTATCCAGCTATCCAGCGATCCTGGCTCCAGCTCACGCAGTAGTCAAGCTGAAAGAGTGCAAAGTTTTTCCATTTTCTTTTTTTTTTTGATGTGGGGAGATTCTCTCCAGCACACAGCAAGATTCTCAAGTCGTTTGAACGTGTGACAAAGTCAAGGCAGGAGCAATTCTTGTCGAATGGACGTCGGCTGTCCTTTTCCTCTTCGTTGAAATAAGCAAATTTTTAGGTTGCGAATGGCCCGCCGCTAAGCCCGCCGATTCAGCCACTAGGTAAGTTAGTTAACTAAATTGACTAGTTATAAATCTCTGCCTGGGTCAACTCAGTTACACGCACATGGCGCACCGGCAGGGGCAGTCAGGGAAAAAATTATTTGCAGTCTTAAGCAGTCTTAAAAGTGACATAAAGGACTTCTTTGCGTTGGCGAATTCATGGCAATCAAACACAAAAACCTTGGGTCAAATCAGCCCTATTGCCCAAACACACCAGAGGTCTATCCGGGCAGCTACATTTTGTATATACAAGGCAGAAATACAAATCTCAACTGGGAACCTATATAGCTGTATGCATGTCCATTCAAATGGGGGGCTTTTTTTTTTGACTTTCAAGTATGTACAATATACATTACATAGGTACACAAGGCAGCCCGTAATGCTGATGGCCCCGTCAATGGGAGCATAGAGTGTGGCAGATGTCAGCAGCCTACCTGAGAGGTGGAATGCATTCTGTCACATTTCAGAAAAGGAAAAGCTCAACAAACTAAAGAAAATCTGAAGTGCAGTTGGATGCACCGCGATAACGCCATCATTCATAACATGCAAGGACATGAAAAACATCGCTGGATATCAAAAGGGAGCAGTTGGATGCTCAATTCTCTAACTCAAATCATGCGTTTGTGAAAATAACGAGATTGGAACACGCGAAATTTGCGGTCTTGTAGGGAGCAAAATGCGGACATGAGGAATACGAGCCGAAAGCCAAGTCGGATGATTACCAAGCAGTAATATCTTCGACTTCAGCCTCCCCAAAAGTACTGCTCTTTGTTGGTTGAGTAACATGGTCCTCGCTGGGACTGGCGTCACCATTGGCAGACATGATCTCGGGTAAAACCGCCCGGAAAAATTCAAGGATGTGATGGTTAACCTGCTCGAATTGCAAGAGAAACGCATCATGGCCTTCTGGACTGTCAATCGTTCTCAACCGTGAATCCGGAATACCCTCTGCTATTTCTTGTTGTTCAGCGAATGTAAAAAGACCATCGCTTTCGATTCCGATAACCAGAGCTGGCTGTTGGATTTGTGCAAGCGCATCTTTCACTGGCGAGGGAGAAGATGGATCCACCCGGTCACGCGAAACATCGTGAGTATCCAGTTTCCGAGTGATCGCAATGTAGCAGTTACTGTCGAAGCGCTTCACAAACTTTTGTCCTTGATATCGTAGATATGACTGTGCGGAGAAGTATGTCCCAGCGCGCCTGGAAGGGTCTAGAGCGGGCGATGGGGGAGCGTTGAACAAGGTGGTACCGCTGAACTGGGGGTCCGTAAATTTGATCTCTGATTGGGGAATTGGTGCGTGAATTTCATTCGGAGTTTGAACCTGGGACGTTCGGGTGGATTTGTGCCCGTCGTTATGAACAGCCCAGTGATCATTTGGAGGTGTCGGAAGGCGGACGGTGCCATTGATATTTTGACGCTTGGAAGCATCGGGGACATTTCTGCCAAACCTTGCCTCAAACGAATTTCGGCTACGGTATGTCAGCAGCGCTGCCATCCGAGCTGCACCTAGACCAGACGCTGGCGGGTCGTTGAACGAGTAATACCCATCTTCGTATTTGGGGTCGCTGTAAATACTCTGTCTTTGGGCTTCACCCCAGCTTATTCCCCAAGCTGAATGACGGCTGGAAGTTGCAATAGGCACAATGCAACGCACATAATCTTTGCCAAAGAATGCGTACTCCAGCGTCAACATACCACCCATGGAGCCTCCCACAACGGCTGCAATTTGTCGAACTCCTAGGTCGTCTAGAACGATCTTGTGGATGCTAGAAATCATATGTCAGCACGTTCCCTGCCGTCGTAGGTGGATAGATAGAAGGGCGTCATACTTTACATCATCTCTTATCGTGGTCAACGGAAATTCTGGGCCATATCGGCCTTTGTTCGGGTCGCCGTCCTTGTATGTGACAGCACTGGCGCTCCCATAGGGACTGCCCAAGCTGTTGAGGCATACAACGTAAAACTTCGTTGTATCGAATGCCTGACCTGATCCACCCAGCAGCGGACCCCACCAGTCACTGACATCTGCGCTGCCACTCAAGGCGTGACATACGACCAGGGCATTGTCTCCGGCAGCGTTGAGCTTTCCTCTTGTTGTGTATGCGACTGGGACATCGTACAGGACGGCTCCGGATTCGAGGGTAAAAGCGGGAACAACGGCAATCGACTGTTCGGATATGAGGTTCGAGAAAGGGTTTTCAGGTTGCGACACGACTCTCTCTACGGGATTTAGTAGCTGTCCAACAAAATCTTTGAAAAAGTAACATGGAAATGGGAGAGGAGTATGACGAAAAGGGAGGAGGTGAAATACTGACGGAGTTTTGGTTTTCTTTGAGCGACGCTCACTGCGTCACACCCCATCTTGCAATTCTCAGAGTTCAATTAAAACGAATTTAAGTCACAAAACAGGCACTCAGTCAAGTTCAAATGCGATATGGAAAGGAGTGTGCGGTCCCGAGGATGGTCTGGCAGGGAAGAAATAGAGAGGGAGAAAGGTAACGCCCAGCAATAGCCGAGAGAGTCCGCGGGGGGGAATTCTGACTCTTTTTGAAGGAAAAAAAAACGAGCGCTCAACTCTGTTTGGCCAACGATGACACCACTCCTGGCCAATCAAACACGCCGGAGCCTTGATTCGAATAGGAGGCTAAGCCTTTCTTGGAAGGCTGGATGGTTTCATCCGGAATCGGATTAAGTAAGATCCATCGAGGTCGCTGCTCCGGACCGATATTATCCGAAACTGAAACACAACACTCATCACGTGGCTGTCTCAGTCCTGCGACTAAGCCAATGTAGGACTAGCGCGATATGCACAACCTGTTCGCCGGTTCAGGACACTCGAAGCTCTCTTTTTGCTTGCAAGGATGGATTTTTAGAAATTTTGTACGGAGCACTCATTTCATCCAGCAGTTCTATCATACAAGCTGCTTTCTTGTTACTATTTCTCGGTATAGATTGATAATTGTACGACTGGCTCTGAGACACCTTTCAAATTTATTCCTTGTCGCGCGCGTCGCGTTGCATTTTGCCATCATGGCCGACTACAATACCTGGAAGGTAGTTGATTTGAAAGCTGAATTGAAACATCGCGGCGTTCCTCAGACCGGCCTCCGACTGAAACAGCATTTCATTGACAAGCTCCTGCAACTGGACTCCGAACAAAACGAAGACGTCGTTGAAGAGGAGGCAAGCGAAACCGTCCCTGCCGTAGAGAACGCGGCGGCAAGCCCCCTTCCCCTGCAAGAACCCGCCCAGCCAGAAGAGCCTCCCCAAGAACAGCCTGCACCAGTGCCTGAACCTACTGACTCGAGTTCTGCCGCTCCTCCATCCGCACCGGAACGCTCAGAACCACCCCAAACGCAACCCCAAGATGTCACCATGGAAGACGCCACTCCCTCGCCCGACCAGACGGGCCTTGACCAAGAGCCTGAGCGTGAAACTGCACCTCAGGAGCCAGTGATGCAAAGGCCTTCCGAAGAGAAACCCGAGATTGAGGCGGGCCCAGAGAAAACTCCAAACGGCCCCGAAGCTGCATACGTCGCGCCTTCGGCCGAAAAGGAACCTTTGAAAGACGATATTGATGATTCAAAGAAAAGGAAACGCCGAAGCCAAAGTCCACCTCCGTCTCCGCGAAGTGCGGCTTTTAAAAGAGCCAGAGCAGAAGATGGACATCCTCGTGTTATCCTCCAAGAAGGTTCGGCCTCGGTGGAGAATGAAAGAGGCCTGGAAAAACCCCCGGCATCTCCAGTACGCTCGACGGCACCAGAACCTATGGAAGTTGGGACTCCGGAAAAGCATGTCGAGGTTACAGCAGAGGAAAAGGTTACCAAAGCTGAATACTCGCTATTGCCACAGGCGACGGAACAAAAAACCAAAGAGTCTATCGACTCGCGGATTCCGACGGCTAGTGTAGATGTCAATACAGAAGATAGTGGGCAGGGTAAGAAGGAAGAGCATAAACTTATCCTTGAAGAACATGAAACACTACAAAAACAAGATGAAGAAACGCATCATATGAAAAAGCCCACCGGCGATGCTCGCTTCAAGGGCCTATTCTCTGCGAACGGTACTTCCGGTCGTCGCGAATCCCCACCGGCTGAAGAGGATGAAGACCGTATTGTGGCACCGGCGATCCATCCGGCTACAACTTCCTTATACATTCGCGATTTTATGCGGCCTCTGCAGCCTGCCAATCTCAAAAAACATCTCATCTCCCTAGCTACACCTCCTAACTTGAGTCCTAATCCAGATATTATTCTTGACTTTTTTCTGGATTCAATCAAAACTCACTGCTTTGCTACTTTCACCAGCGTTTCAGCAGCTTCCCGTGTCCGCGCGGCGTTGCATGACACCATTTGGCCCGAGGAGCGAACTCGAAAACCATTGTGGGTTGATTTTATTCCGGAAGAGAAGGTGAAAGAGTGGATTGAAGCCGAACAACCTCCTGGGAATGGCAGACACGATGCTGTCCGCTGGGAAGTCACATATGAAGACAGAGAAGAGGGAGTTACGGCAATTCTGCAAGAGGCGGTTTCTAACTCGGCACGGAATACTCATAACCAATCTTTTAATCTTGGTAGAGAGCCACCTACTGGGCCGCGAGCTGAAAGGGGGTATGGCCGAGGTGGTCAACAAGTTGGCCCACCAGTCAACATCCCTGACAGCGGCTTCAGAGCTCTCGACGATCGATTTTTATCCACATCGGCCAAGCCCAAATTGTACTACCTTCCAGTTTCTAAAGAGATGTCGGGTAAGCGCCTGGATAAGTTTGATGACCTCGCACGCGCTGGACCTGCTCGCCGACCTGGTGGCGACGAGATGCGCCGATATACATTCGAGGATAATTTTTTCGCTGATCGAGGTCCCGAATACGGCTCTCGTCGAGGTCGCGCACCGGGAGGTCGCGGAGGCGGTGCATTCGCGGAATGGGGCGGTAGCTGGCGTGGTAGAAGATAAACTACCTCCGAGTTTGGCCTCTTCGTTAGATCTCCAGCCCGTCCGGATGTACTTTTCCTTGGGAGGCTTTCAAACATCAAAAGATTTCGAATATAGATACCTTGTCTTTGCTGTCAAATTACCGCAAGGGCATACCTAAAGCCTATGGCTTTCCTTTGTCCTCAGTTGGGTTATCTCTCTTTGGCGAATAGGCGTTTACCCGATGGGATGTAATAGTTGATATCAAAAAAATTCGAAGGGGTTCAACATTATGGCTTTAAGATCGTCGATCTCGGATTTATTTTGGTGGATATTTGTTGTTCTGCCTTTGCTTGAAATGGTGTATCACAGCTGAGTCTTAATTTCCGGATATTCAAGGGTTAGAGGGCTGTCTTGCTCGAAGCTCTCTCAAGCAATTCCTTGGAGGTGGACTTGGGCGATCAGTCTATGTTTACACACCTAGCTCGTACTTATCTGCAGACTCGTCGTTTTTGATGCGATCTTGCTTTTTGATACCAGCCTACGCAAATCAAATACCATTCTAAGTCATATCTAAGTTGCCATTCTCCATTTGCCACGGATTAAGAGGACTTTAGAATTTCTTCTCAATAAAGCTTGGATTCTGCTCAGTGCTTGGTTCCAGGCCCCATCCAAGCTTTCCAAGGGTCGGCAGCCGGGAATAGATACTCTATTTTTCCTAGATTCCACAACAGCTGCAGACTCCATATGTAGTTATAGAGACCATGTAAAATTAAGATGCAAAATCTTGACTGAAATGTAAAGAATGGGCACATGTAGACAAATGGCCCGTTCTTGCCGGCGTGTCTACAGGGAAACGAATGCGGTTGACATGTGGCTTATGCTTATCCTTCGGCCCCAAAGACCATGGTCCATATGTCGTGTTAACTAGTTAGTCTAGATCTCGCTACTGTCAGGGGCAAACATGGCAACAGCCATTAACTATGTACACCCAGCACAGCATCACGGGAAGCGCTCTGCGACAACTTTTAGAAGTGGCTAAAATAGTTCCTCACTGATAACTACGAAACCGATAACTAACGACCCCAGAGTCGCGTTTCACTAGGCTGGGAATTGACGTAACTAATTAACTTGTTGGTCGTTGGGTTGAAATTGCGATCCACAGCGACACGGCAAAAATGCTGGAAAATTGTTGGAGTCAAGGGTCAACTAACCCTCAACATTTCACATTTGAACCACTCAGTACACTGGTCAATCCTGGGCGTGCGTTGCATCAAGACCAGCTTCGGCCTTGCTAAAGAGGGCAATCGATGAGACACACGCATCAATGGGATGGCCGGTGTGCAATGATACGCTCTTTGAGGAGCAAAGTACGTCTGATTCACTTCCCCCTATCAACTTGCTGCTGCTGCTGCTATTGCTATTGCTAACGACTGTGCAGTTTCCGAAGACCCTCTCTGGGACGGAGGCATAGCTTTTCATAGTCTTGGTCTCATAATATCTGCAGTGTTCTCCCTTATCGCCGTGCTTGTATCCCTCTACCTCGTTTTCCAACATGCCATACACTATCTTCGACCCCAAGAACAAAAACAGTGCGTTCCCCCTCCTTTCCGATTGCTGGTCAGGGTTGTTAATGTTTCTGGATTGCTCCCAGTACCATTCGAATTCTGTTCATGGTTCCTATCTACGCCGTAGTGTCCTTCCTCTCCTTCTACCATTACAAGCACACTGTATACTTTCAGGTGCTCCGAGATTGCTACGAGGCCTTTGCCATCTCCGCATTCTTCTCGCTCATGTGTCACTATATCGCGGACGATTTGCACAAACAGAAAGAATATTTTCGAGGCATCATTCCAAAGCCATGGTTTTGGCCGTTGGACTGGTTCCAGAAATGCTGCGGCGGTGACAGAGGGATATGGAGGGTTCCTAGAAGTGGTTTGACTTGGTTTAATGTAAGGCCGAACAAAGCTTTATGTGTCTCTAGACTCTCGTTAATACAATTTACACGGCAGATCATCTGGTCGGGAGTGTTCCAGTATTGTTTTATACGAGTGGCAATGACCATAGTTGCCGTTTTGACACAAAAATTCGGTGTTTACTGCCAGGAGTCATTGAGTCCTGCTTTCGCGCACATATGGGTGTGTTGGTATCTATCCTATCTTCCTGCAAAGAGCAAATTATGCTAATTCTAGCGTTAGGTCCTGGTCATTGAGGCGACCTGCGTCACGATTGCTATGTACTGTCTTATTCAATTCTACATCCAACTCAAGGAAGACCTTTCGCCCCATTCTCCTTTCTTGAAGATCCTCGCCATCAAACTCGTTATTTTTCTTTCGTTCTGGCAGGAGGTTAGTCACGATATG
The DNA here is from genome assembly GCA_001430945.1 of Amauroascus niger. Taxonomy (NCBI): domain Eukaryota; kingdom Fungi; phylum Ascomycota; class Eurotiomycetes; order Onygenales; family Onygenaceae; genus Amauroascus; species Amauroascus niger. The sequence goes on along the minus strand of LJPK01000862.1, from coordinate 175,332 downwards.
TTGTCGGCCTCGTGGGCCTTGAAACAAAAGACCTAATCTTTCTCATACGCAGATTACTATATCCTTTCTCACCTCGTCTGGCGCCATCAAGCCTTCCAAGAAAATGCAATTGCCAGACATCAAAATTGGTATTCCCTCCACACTCATTTGTTTTGAGATGTCAATCTTCGCCGTCCTCCATCTCTGGGCTTTTCCCTGGAAGCCATACAGTCTAAACAACCCAAAATACATGAACCATCCAGAGGACAGCGCCTATCCGCGGACCTTGGAAACTTATCAAGGTGGATTTCTCGGTATTAAAGCACTCGTGGACGCCTTTAACCCATGGGACCTCGTCAAAGCAATCGGCAGGAGTGCAAAATGGCTTTTTGTGGGGAGGAAAGAACGCCAATTTGATCCGAGCTACCAAGGCCAGCCCGGGAGCTCGTTTACCGTTAAGCCACCGGCGGGGAACGTGTCACCAAATACATCATACCCAGGAACGCAAATGGGCAATGATATGATGATGCAACCGACTAATCGACGGTATAACTCTTATGGTAGCGAGAGGGACGAGTTACTATCAAACGCTCAAGATAACCCTGTTACTGATTATTCACCACGTACCGTGAAGCATACTGGGCCTTACGAACTGCAATGATGATAACTTGAGTACGATATTACTTGTGCCAAGTGAGCATTAGGTTGTTTGGTTCGAAGGATTTTCAAGGAGATCGTTCCGACTTGAGACCAATTTTCAATGTTTTCTTAATGATACCCTTGTCTTGCGTTGTATGGTGTGTTCTCATCATTTTTCTTTGCAAATATTCAGAGATAGATTGCGAATTGTTGCCAGTGCTGACTTGGCTAGCATTTATCAAGTCCGTCATTCTATATTTATTAATCTGTATACCACTCAGCAAATTCTCGCTAGCAAATTTATTCTAGGAGCTCTGGTCACTTGTTCACTTCATACGCCTAATTCTAGGAAATCAACGCCATTCTCCCGCTGCTTATCCTAATCGATTAACCAATTTCGAAACCAAAATTCAACGCATGTCTTAAGTCTCTCATCCCCACATCGCGCCTCCTCCCATGCCTCTGCTCCGCAAAAACGTATCATCTCTCATCTGTGATTCCATTGTATGTTGAGCATCTCTGACAGCACCCTGTCTTACACTATTGGCAATGCTGAACTTCTTACCGAGCTCACGCATTCCCTGTATATTTTCACCCATCGAGGATAACAACGCAACTAGTGCGACGTCATTGGCCTGGGCTAGTGACTCAATAGAGAAAGTGTTCGGACCTTGAGGGCTTAAAAGTGCCAAGCGGGATATTAGTGAGTAGATGCTGCGAAGGATAGAGTTGGAAAGTCGAGGGGTTGCAGAAGACGAGGGTGTGTCGGAGCCTAAAAGTTGTGTTGATTGAAGATATGCTTTTATCAGCTGGAGACGGGATTCGAGGGTCTTTACAGCGCCCAAACGGGTTGTAAGGCTTGCGATTACTGTGAATATGGTTAGCGAGTGACTGATACCACGAGCTCTTTTGAGATCATGCGTACGATCTTCGTCCTCACGCGAAAGTGGGGACACCCCTGGGGCTTCCTTCTTAAGCGAGCTCTCTTCTTTCTCATCCTTTTCTTTGGACTTGGTTTCACTCGGGACATCTATATCAATCGCGGTGGCATTTCCACTGCCACTGGCAACAAAATCGACACTGATCATTTCAGCCTCACTGGCTTCGATGGAATATGGGAGTTCCCTGAATCGAAGCACCAGCCGTCGAGCTTGGCCATCAATTTCCATTGATCTATCCGCATTGTTCATATTTTCTTCTTCATGAACCGACTCGTATATCGTGAGGGGTAGTTTCCCTATGGTGGATGACATGTTCTGTACTTCCGAGGCATGGAATGCTAGGAATATCGCCGCTTCATTGTAATTTTCGAGAATCTGACGGTGAAGCGGTAATTGAGCTGGAGTAGGACCGTTCGGTGGTGTTATTGTAAACCATCCAACTAGATCTAACGACGGGGATTTATGGACGTCCTTGACTATAAATTACCTCACTGTTAGGCGCAAGAATAACCATGAGAGAAGCTTCTGCAAAACGTCGCGGACCTACATTGCTGAAGTCGCTCGGAGAACCAAGCCTGATGTAGGAACACATCGCCATTGGGCTCCTTTATGACGTTGCACTCGAAGACATGTTCTAAACTGACTGAACGGCCTCTTTGCTGGCCGAGGAGAGCTCCAACAATTGGGTCCTGCTGCTGCCTGACCGCATGGCGAGTGATGTGATCCGAGATATTGAGGAGAACAAGGGGGTGGAGGTAAACCTCAAGTCCCGAGTCGGAGGATTTTGGGGAAATAAGAGGGTTAGATATCTCCTCCATAGTGTATTGCGCTTCTTACAACAGATCAGAAACTGATCGCAACTTGCAACTGCGAACAACTTCAAGCTTTCGTTGATCGATGAAGGTCGTGGGCTGTTTGCCTTGTTTGCTCGTGGGGCAGAGTTGGTGGCTAACTAGAGTTTAAGCTCCTCCACCTCGTCATTCCGGATTTGGCCCCGTTGTTTTGGGTATTAGGTCTCTTTCTCTTCTCGCTCTCTCTGGCATCAACTGTTCCGGATCTACTCCTTCGATAGGCTCGTTTGAGCCCGAAAACGAAGAAAGATGGGCACTCCTATGACGTACAATCAGATACAGGATCATCTCGATCAAATAAGCTCGGATCCTTCTACGCACCTGGATATTCGTTTGATCGAGAAGCTTCAAGCGGAGCTGTTCGCAAGCACTGACCCGAAAATAACAGCGGCGCTCCTGGTCCAGATTTCCAGCCTATTTCCTATCCTTCAAGAAGATCCTACTCCGCTAACAAATCTGGCCACGAAAGCAGCAACGTATCTCAGTTTCTCGCAGATCCAGTCTATCGAACCTTCCCTCAATATTGTTGCTGGTATCAAGGCGCCTTCGCCTCCGATCAACCTCCTTGCTTTATCCCTCCTCCGCAAGGCTAGCGAGTCCGCCAGTGATGCGGCAGTTGCCGCGGGCGATCCCGCTCTGGTGCTATCGCTAGTGGAAACCTGGCTCGCAACTGGCACGACCGCCGTTGCAGAAGCGGCTTTCGACGTGCTATGGTCCCTACTACAGGTCGACCACCCGAATGAGCGCAGGACAAATGGCGACATAGGTGCTAGTGAAGCTGGTGGCCAAGGCTTGGTTTGGAGAAGGTTATTTGGCGACAAAAATGTGTACAGCCTACTCTTCTCACTGTGCAATCTTGATACTGCCGGACAGGCAGGCCAAGCGAGCATGCGGGAAAGGTCAGTGGCCCAGGGGAGATTGATGGACTTTGTGACCAGAGTCGGGACTTTGGATTGGCAGGCAATAACAGCATCCCATTTCTCGGATATTGAACTTGGTTTTAAATGCCATAGCCTCTTGGAATTCGCGGCCTGTCGAATGGTGGATACCGAAGACGTTTTGTTGCATATGACATTCATCCACTTCCTCAGTGATCTTCTGAAGATCAGCGCTCCTGGTTTGCAGCCACGTTGCAGCACCGCTCAGGCCTCACATCCAATATTCTCTTCTCCGCCCTTAGAGTTCCTTCTTTCTTCTGGACTCCACCAGAAAGTCATGAATTACTACGTCGAACCCTCCACCTTGGATCCCGCCGCAGCTGCTTATATTTCTGGCCCAATAATGGCGTATGTTTCCCAGTATGCACAACTTTATCCGAATCACCTGCTACAAAACCAACCAGTCTTCCTGGACAAAATGCTTGCTCGCATACTTCAGTCTTTTGATATTCCATCAGCACAGTGGGCTCACGGAGCAGTTCCAAGTGGTGATCTTAATATTTTAGCCTCGCTCCCACGAGTCATGCTACTGGAGGCGGGAAAAAGGTCTCTGAACCCATTGTTTTCCATACCGTCAAAACCGCTACATAAAGATACACTAGATGCCTTAGGAAGAATATTTCACGGGCCAATAGAACGACAGGACAATGATGACTCTACACAGGAGCGGGCTTTAGATCAAAATCCTACTAGTTCTCGGGCAGAAGCGGCCGCTGCCAGGGCGCTTTACTTTCACTACTTGAACCAACATCCTGCCGTTTGGAACAACGTCGTTATCGCAGCTGATGTAATAGCGATGGCCGATACGGCTTTAGCTGCAATCTCATTCATGAAAGCAGTCGTGACTGCAAACTGGGCAGTGATTCAACAAGACTCGACTTCTGAAGGCCTCACTCGTTCCCGGTTTGCTGTCCCGACTGAAAACGAGGTCGAGCGGCTTGGACCAGCATCCCAGGGAAACCTTCCGTTGCACGGGGCTTGGGCGTTACTTGTCCCACCGGCGTTGACAGTTGTGCTACCTTACCTCTTCAAAGATCCTCAGACGTACGCGAATTTTGTTGCCGGAGGACGAGGGGATACGGAAAGTGTCGTGTGGAGAATTGCTACTGCAAAGTATGATGCGCTCGTTGCTCTGGAATCGTCTATTGAACGAATCGGTGGAGGTGCTGAGGGAGTTGAAGATCTTATACGAACCATGAAACGGCGCGTAGCCCAGGGTCCATGGGGCGATACAAGCCAGATTGGTAGTCGAATTGATGCACTGGAGCTATGACGAAGCTTTAAAGAGAGAAAATTTTGAGTAGGAAATTGTCATTTGAATGCAATGCTAGGGCCCCTAGTACCATTTCGACAATATAAGTTACATAGCCTTGAATAATTTGCATTCTATCATAGCACAGACATCCATCCATATCACTACTCCTTATTGAAGCCTCATTGAGGCTCAAGATCGCTCGGATTAGTCAGCTAAAGTAAAAAATGACTTATCGACAAGCTCTTTTTACCTTATCTTCCAGAGGGTGCCGTCGAACATTTCGGATATCCCACCAATACCTGCCTCGTTGATCTTTTTTTTTGTAGAAAATTACGATGATGCTGTATTTCGGAACGTAACATGATCTTTTCAATACCAACGTTATAATAGTGAAGACGTTCCCCCGCGTTCAACTTCGGGTTCAATAATTTTCTTTTCTCGCTCGCAAGCCCAGCTACCATGTCCCGCCGCGGTGGTGGAGGGGCTCGAGGCAGAAGACTGCCCGGCGCGGAATTCTCGTGGCAATCTGAACCTGGAGCAGAAGCAGATACCGCGCCCACACCATTGTTTCCTGTAACTCAGTTTCCCCGACCGCAATCACTTTCAACTGCTCCTGCTAACCCACCGAATTGGCTAGAAATATAAAGTGTTCCCTGCAAACCCACTTACACCATTAGAAGAATCACAGGTTGATTACTACCGGAAGTTACGAGAGACAATTCACGATGGACCGTTTTACGCAGTGCTCAGCGGGCCCCCCTCTTATGGGAAGGGAGGCCAGCCTGTACGCGCCCAGTTTGACCCGTTCCAGGGAATGGCAACGTACGGGCAGCGGTACTTGAAAAAAGCGAGGACGCTACCGAAGCTCAGTGCTATACCGTTTGGTGGGTGTGCGATTTCTACCAGCTTTCGTGACCTGAAACTCATACGGTGTCTCTCTATCTTTTAGAAATGAACTTTTTCCCAAAAGAACTGTGGTCGACGCTTGACCCAAAATATGTCGGTTTGCCGGGAGGAGCCAACGGTTTCGGGCCTCTTTCACGGGTAGGCCAGAAACGGGGGTTCGAGGATGACGAGGATGACGAGCCTGTAAACGCTCAGCGGAAGCGGAGAGCTGTCGACGAAGAGGGAGAAGAAGGATCAGATGTCGATAGGCAAAAAGATACGGACGACGAGGCTGGGTTGGAGGATGAGGGTGAAGGGGAAGAAGAAATCGTTGATGATGACTTTGAAGACGATGAGGAAGATATGGGCGGGGATTACAATGCCGAACAGTATTTTGATGCAGGTGATGATGCCGATGACTACGGCGAAGGCGATGGCGGTGATGGTGATGTGTACTAACAATATTTGATACCCTTCTTTGCTCACGACTTATCAGCGGCTTGGCGTGTAGTTATTTTACGATTCTTGAAATGCCACGATTGGGAACAAATTATCAAGCCTAGGAGCTACGTAGGGATCGAAATGCCATTAAAAAGAAGTCTGGATTCTAGTAATCTAGGAATACATGTACACATGACTGAGCTAGTGTGTGAAGCAAAAGAATGTGGGTGAAAACTCAGTAAGTAAATGACTGATCAATGAGAGATCAAATCAAGAAATGCAAAAAAAAAAAAAAACTAGAGCTTGATACAAAAAAGAATTTAATCTTTTTAACACATTCTCTCAACTTCATTCAGTTGAGTGTGAAGCCGAACTTATTATTATATTAAACAATTGTTATATTTTGTATGTGATTCAGTATAATATGTTAATAAAATTAGTTATTCAAATAAATTCATTATATTTTTAATATACAAAATATTTTTGCCATTCCATCATACTCTCCATATCCATGGAGTTGACTGGCGTGGACATATCAGAGGTTACCTTCAAGGAGAGAATCGCAAAAAGAGAGTTTTGCGTCATATTCCTAGTAACTGCCAGGGACTTGACGTGCGTTATGAAAGTAGTGTGTAGTAAATGTGCTTTATATCTCTGCTGTGTTTGAGCTCTAAGACTTATTAGCATCATGGTCGGGGCCCGAAGCTTCCTTACGAGCCTAAATACCGCGAAACGAATATCTACATCTGCGAGTCAACTGCATACCGGCGTCTGACCGAAGCTGGGATCTCTGCCAAAGGCATAACCCCAAAGTTATATTTGGGACTATAGAAAACATCAACCCAGCACTGTGCCAACCTCATCTGAAGGCCTTTGTTAAGGATGAATATCCCGCCACTGCGATTCTTCTGGAATATACTCCCAACATGAAAGAACTACACTGGACCAACTATGACGAGACTAGGATGCGCAAATTTGTTGAAAGCATGGATGAAATTCATAGAGCGCTGATTTGGCATGGCGATATCCATCCAAGGAACATGATGATGGTGGAAGAGGAGCCTGAAAGGGCGATCTGGATAGGCTTCGACAGAGCGCAGACCTTTAATGGAAAGCCCTCGGAAAGACAGCAGGAATGGATTGACTTTGAGACGGAACTTGTGGGCGAGTTGGCTGATTGCATGGTCCGTGATTCTCCCGTCCTAACTGCGGTTAAATCCTTATGGCGGACCTCTGACATCTTGGAGCTATAGAAACACGACTTCACTATTGGAAAAATGGATAGAACCTTGCAATATTATCTTTAACGTGCTAGGTTCTGCGTTGGGAAATCATACGATATGCCTGGAGTAGGAGACACCTTCAAGCATGGTGCTGATCGATGGAGGGAGTTGCAGTTAATCTCCTGTTGGATCCTCCATTGAGTCCCTGATGTAGTTAAAGGATTGTGCGTAAAAAGTAGGGTGAAAAGGAATCAGGATAGCGCGTGAATCCCCCATTAAATCCCCCATTGAATCCCCTATTGAATCCCCTATTGAATCCCCTGTTGAATCCTCCATTGAGTCCCTGATGTAAAGGATTGTGCGTAAAGAGTAGGTGTAAAGGAATCAGGATAGTGCATAAATCCTCTGTTGAATCCTTTATCAAATCCTCCATCAAATCCCCCGTTGAATCCCCTGTTGAATCTTCTGTTGGATCCTCCATCAAGTCCCTGATGTAGTTAAAGGATTGTGACACAAATAACCCAACAAAACAAAATGTTTTTATCAAACTTCATTAAATCAAACAAATACTGCTCGTAATTCCCCTAATGACCGCACCTCTTTGCGTGCAGGCTGAATTACACAGTAAAGTCCCTGAACCACCGTCTTTCATTGGTTTGGTTTGTATAATTTTTGCAAGGTCTTGGCGTCTGATGATATCATCCGACATCGGTCTCTCCTCTAAAATTCCCATCAACCGTCCAAGCGAGCCATCCTCGAATAAATTCGGACGGGCTGGGCTTTTGAGCCGGGTTGCTGAAATGGCCAGATTTGAAAATACGACCCCAAGGACTGCTTTGGTTGTCTTTGCATCTGAAACTGGAAACTCGCAGGAGATAGCGGAAGAGCTGGGTCGCCTAACTGAACGACTTCATTTCCAGGCGCATGTGTCAGAACTCGATGTCGTTAGACCAGTAAGCTAGCAGAACACACATTCTAACCTATAATCCAGGTTATATACTTATAACTATATCAGGAGTTTCTGAATCAGCAGTCTCTGACTATCTTTGCTGTTTCGACAACAGGACAAGGCGATCTACCTACCAATGGACGGACGTTTTGGCGGTCTTTGCTCCTGAAAAGGCTCTCGTCGACCCATCTGCACCACACCAATTTCGCTCTTTTCGGGCTTGGAGATAGTTCTTATCCAAAGTACGCTTTCGTGGAGTGAAAAACGAGACCAAGAATGCATTTCTGATCAGGAGGATAGATTCAATTGGGCCGCCAGGAAGTTGCACAAACGACTCCTTCAGCTGGGAGCAAATGAAATATTCCCGAGTGGTGAAGCAGACGAACAACACCCTGAAGGGTACGACTCTTTTCGGGCTCTGCAGCTCGCTATCTAGGCTGACCAAGTGCTTCTTTCTCTAGCATTGACGGCACTTTCGTTCCTTGGGCGCAATCCCTGAAAAAGTTTCTCTTGGATAAATTCCCTTTAGACTCCGCCCAGCACCCCATACCTGATGATGTTCGCTTGCCGCCGAAATGGGTTCTCGCTGCTCATAATCAAAGCACGAGAGAGTCAAGCAAGGCTGTCAACGGCGGTACTGCCCAGCAGTATGGGAAGAATAGTGAAATCGCGGCCAATATGACAGCAAAATATCCTGATTTACAGCCTCTGGACCATGATACGCGGCCGATTCCCAATTCCCTCACTGCAATCCTGGTTGACAATAATCGAGCAACTCCACAGCGCCACTGGCAGGATGTTCGACATATTGTCTTGACGGTTCCTGAATCCATACCCTACCTCCCAGGCGATGTTCTTCATATAACTCCAAAGAATTTTGCAAGCGATGTAAACACTCTCATATCTCTGATGGGATGGGAAACTAACGCTGACATTCCTCTGTGCTTTGCTCCGGGAAATCCATTTTCGCCATCCACCTCACCTTCCCCTATACCATTTTTGGAAAACGCGGTTGGATTTACACTGCGTGAACTTCTGACAAACTACTTAGATATCATGGCCATCCCCCGTCGGTCCTTCTTTTCTCAAATAGCTCACTTCACAGACGATACAATGCACAAGGAGCGGCTTCTAGAATTTACTAACGCGGAATATATTGATGAATACTATGATTATGCCACACGATCGAGACGAAGCATTATAGAAGTTTTGTACGAATTCGACACCCTTAAAATTCCTTGGCAGCAGGCTTGCAACGTATTTCCAATTTTGCGCGGACGCCAGTTTAGCATTGCCAGTGGTGGTAGACTAAAGAAAACAGCCGATGGACAAGCCAGGTTCGACCTGTTAGTGGCTATTGTCAAATACCAAACAGTTATAAAGAAGATCCGTGAAGGTGTATGCACAAGGTATCTTTCCATACTTCGGCCAGGGAGCACCTTGAAAATTCAGCTTCATCGGGGCGGCCTCAACCCTTCGGTAAAACAACTGCTAGAGCCTTCCGTTCTGATAGGACCGGGGACTGGTATTGCTCCCATCAGATCTCTGCTTTGGGAAAAAGCTGCTCTGGTGGAAGCATATCGTAACAAGCACGGTCCAGACGCCCCTACGCCGGTCGGGCCAATCATCCTCCTCTATGGGGGTCGCAACAGAGCCGCTGATTTCTTTTTTCAAGAGGACTGGGAAGAGCTGGAAAGAACGCTTGATCTTACCGTTTTCACGGCATTTTCTAGGGATCAAAAGCAAAAATTTTATGTTCAGGATGCTGTCCGCCAAAATCGAAATCAGTTCTTCCGGGTTTTACATGATTTACATGGGGCGGTCTTCATCTGTGGATCTTCCGGTCGGATGCCACAAGCAGTGAGAGAAGCATTAATCGAGACATTTGAGAATTCGGAGTTGGCGCCTGGGAAGAGTAGACAAGAAGCAGAGAAATATCTCATGGATATGGAAAGATCTGGGCGATATAAGCAGGAGACGTGGTGAGGAAGGATTTCAAAATCTGGGTGATAATGCAAGCATTAAGGTTTCCCAATCATTCTTATTCAGGTGCAGGCATGCGGAACTTGGGTAGAAATGACAGATGAGGTGCATTGTTATTTGAACAAACCGGGCTTCCCTAGATTTGTAGCCCAGCATGTTCTTTCTTTCAAAAATCATCTTGAGGAAAAGCTGAGAGGCTTCCCATCCGATCTTCGGCTTTTCGGAAACCTTCGGCTACCGAGCTTAAGGCGTGGATGGGTAGAATCGGACAACCGCCGTGGAGTCTTGGCACAGGAATTTTGTTCCTCCATCGCGGCCAGAGCTTGGCGGCGGACTCCCGCTTCCGAAGGGCAGGATGGATTCAAGAAGTTGAGCAACAGCCTGCAAAGCGGATATTTATTTCGACAACCCAAACCTTTAGCTCATTTCACTTCGGAGGATCAAGGCAACCAATTCTTCACAATGGCCAATGCACTACGGATACTAGTACCCGTTAAGAGGGTGATCGATTTTGCGGTGGGTTTTCTTTCACCCTTAAATATCTTCACGGTCACTTCCGCATCGCAATTGACGAATGTCGAGATGTCTGGTGCTGCTGCGCCAGTTGCCCATCTGCCTTCGTTGACACCGGAATACATCTAGCTGCTCAAGTGGACAATGCCAAAGCTCCTATTCGTCCTTCACAAGCTAATCGTCTCTGGAAAACCTTTAGATCAAACCCCGCATTAACAAGACGCAAACCGGGGTTGAAACCGCCGGCGTAAAGCACTCGCTGAATCCCTTCGATGAGCTTTCGATAGAAGAAGCCGTTCGCCTGCGCGAACGGAAAGGTCCTATGAAAGTTGCCGATATCCTCGCGCTCTCCGCCGGCGGCCCTAAATGTCAAGATACTCTCCGTACCGCGATGGCCATGGGTGCCGACCGAGGTCTCCTGATAGACGTCCCTGAGGGCAAGGCGGGCTCTGATGATGGTGGCTTGGAACCGTTGACGATCGCGAAGTTGTTGAAGAACGTTGTGGAGAAGGAAAATATCAACCTTGTTTTCTTGGGAAAGCAAGCCATTGATGGAGACCAGGGCCAAACAGGCCAGATGCTTGCTGGGCTTTTGGGCTGGCCTCAAGCGACTCAGGCGAGCAAAGTTACAGTGAAGGATGCCGAAGGCTCGGTTGAAGTCACGAGAGAGGTGGATGGTGGTGTGGAAACATTGAAAGCGAAACTACCCATGGTCATCACGACAGACTTGAGATTGAACGAGCCCAGATATGCCAGCTTGCCAAATATCATGAAGGCCAAGAAGAAGCCATTGGAAAAGAAGACATTGGCCGATTTTGAGGTTGAGAACAAGAAGAGATTGAAGACACTAAAGGTTACAGGTAAGATTCATAGATCTCTCTATTCCTAACTTTTGCCGTTTGCACCCACTATGCGGCAACTTTTGCGCTAGACAGATGCTTATACTGCTGGCAGAACCCCCTGCGAGACAAGGTGGAGGAAAGGTGGAAGATGTCGATGGTTTGATTAGTCGCCTCAAGGAACTTGGTGCTCTGTAAATATCTCGAAGGATCCGTGCCCTTTTCTGGTTCTTGTTTCCGGAGGAAAGACTATTTTTGAATGTTATATACGGGAAGATGTTTTCGAAGCGTTTCACTTGCTTTGTTTCTCCCTCCCCCCTTTTCGAGGTTGTTTGGCGCAGGGGGTCAGACATAGATACCTCTATATGAGATGGACCATTTTCCAAAATAAAAATAAAACACGACCCATCAAAAGCAGTTTCTACATTTCTTCAGAGGCCTTGGGCTGTATTCTATATGTTAAATACTTTGCACGAAACGCCAAGAACCTATGGACATCAACCAACGAACTCGAAGTCTAAGGAGCGCTTTTGATATGCCACTCTTTGCATCCATGTAAGGGGAAAACTGGAGGAGATAAAGAGTGCGAGTGGCACGGATTGAAGCCGCTCGTGCATGGAAACAAAGAAAGCACCGTATTTGCCAGATGGGAACAAAAGCCCGACCTGACCCAAATTCGAGCTTTGCAAACGAACTCGACCGCCAAGAAGATCACCTTCCGGCCCTAATGCCAACGTCTGTGACAGGGCAGCACAGGATTGGGGTCCGAGTATGTTTCACAAGCGGACCAGGACCGACAGGCACATAACTACACCTAACTAGTTAATGTGTAAGGGCTGTTTCCGTCTTCCTGTGGGAGAAACAACCCGTGTCCTCTTGTCTACCATATCTTTGACGCAAATGAAACCGTCTTGCAAAATTGAACCTTCAGTTTAGTTAACGTTTTCCTAACAAGTTCTGCATAGCATGCATTTTGAATGCTTGTTCTTTCTCTCATGCACCTGCGCCACCCAACGTTCGAGAGCGGGTCGACCGCATTTTGGCCGAAATGGCCGGCTGTAGTAGATACCCTTATGGCTGCCAGTGGTTCCGTCTATAGCGGACGTACCAGATACTTTGTCTGGCATTGCGAGCAATGACGCAGACCTTTCCCAAAAAACTTTGCTGTGCCAATGCTGGGGTTAATATAAGGCAATTGAGGGGAAGAGACGGCTTGGAACAATGAAGGGCCCTGGTACAGCGCGCTTTGGTCTATGATCATCCCGGCCTCGCTTTGCATCCAGTCGGTGGTACATACAGGACAGCTTGCAGGGAGAGGCTTGAATGGGCAGATTCCCATTTCTTAAGAATCTTTAATCCAAGAGATTTCCAAGCAAAGTTGGGGACATCGTTGTTCAGGGATTTTTTTTCTCCCTTCTCTTGCCCTTTTTATCTCGTTCTTTTCAAAAGACACAATTTTTTTTTTTCTATTGTCGATCGCTTTGAAATCAATGCATGTCGGAGAGCACGGGTCGAGTCATTGATTTGAAGAACTTTTGCTGACCGCGCATCTCTTTCGCTGTATCGATAACCTGAAATGTCTCTTTGCGTCTCCACGAGCCACGATCCTACACAGAACCCCGTTTTATATTGCTACAAATACACGACATCCCAGAATGGCTCCTCCGAATCAACGGAAAAGGGACAAGGCCAAGGCGTACTCTAAGCGAGGTTTTGACAAGGCATGGAATACTCTTGACAAACTTGGACGTCCTGTAAACCGCTTATCAAATAAACTTGGCGCCGAAGCGTTCTGGCCGACGACTCTAGACCTGGAGAGCGAGAAGGCAGCGCGGATACTGCGCAGTTTCTGCAAGGACGGTTTCTATGCCGAGGAAGAGAGTGGAAATGGCGACAAGCCTACGGAAGGAGTTCCGCGGGGAAAACAAAGGGTAGTGAAGAAGATCCCAGTTTCTGTCATCAAGCAGGCAAAGGGTTTGGCGATTTTTACAACGATGAGAACGGGCCTCTGGGTCAGTGGGTCCGGAGGGAGCGGCGTCCTTCTCGGAAGAATAAAAGAGACAGGCGAATGGAGTCCTCCATCGGGAATCATGACGCACACCGCCGGATTAGGGTTCCTTGCGGGAGTGGATATCTATGATTGCGTTGTGGTTATCAATACCTACGAGGCTCTGGAAGCGTTCAAAGCTGTTCGGTGTACGCTTGGCGGAGAGGTAGCGGCGTCCGCTGGTCCTATCGGTGCTGGTGGTAATCTGGAGACTGAAGTACACAAACGTCGAGCTCCCGTTTGGACTTACTTGAAAGGCCGGGGATTCTATGCTGGTGTCCAGATAGAGGGAACAATCGTTATTGAGCGATGCGATGAAAACGAGCGTTTCTACGGCGAAAAGTTATCTGTGAGCGATATATTGGCGGGGAAGGCAAAGCTTCCCCCAGCCTCAATTAAAACGCTCATGCAGACTCTGAAGGCAGCTCAAGGTGACAATGATGCCAATGAGGAAATGGTACCGCCGGGTGGGACTCCAGGCGATGCGAAGATTGATATGATGGGAAGTTTCGGTTTCCCAGATACCGATGACCTCGACCCCTATGGAGTCAAAGCGTTGGAAAGAGAAGGGATTATAATCAAGGAAGCCGGGAGTCGTCGAATCCCAAGCCTTGATGCCTTTGAATTCCGACCAGTTTCTCTTAGCCCCAATTCCTCGAAATGGAGCGCTGCAGGTTCCAGAAGGTCCAGTGTTCGCAACAGTATCCAGAGTTCTGCAAGCATAGACCGAGGAACCCAAACCGATGGCTTTCGTTTCGAACCCGGTAGCCCCTCGCCAGTCAGCGAAAGTCCTTCTCAGAGCCCCCAAGCCTTCACTTCTCTTGACGCTGCTGAAGCGGAAGATCTCGATCAGAAATTCACAAACCGTAAAGATTCTAAAGAAGCGGGTGCAGAATATATTCCGGCAAGGCGAGTCAATCTATCCGACCATAGTATCCCCAACATCGTCGGACCTGCCCCGGCATCGTTCGCAAAAGCTCGACTCGTATCGATCCCTAAGCGTGTCCCTCCCGCTGTGCCTCAACGTAACGCGGAACGCGTCACCTCTCCGATTGAGACTCACTCCAAGATTGATGAGCCCGCCACATCCCCAATAGACGAAGATGCAAGTATCCTTGACATTCGGAACCAATTAAAACAGCTCCGTTCAGAAGAATCGCAGGCCGAAGTGTGGGATGATCGTGGACCGTCTCCGAAACGCGAAGATTTCCATTCGGCGCCGGTTTCGCCATTCCAGACCGAGAACCCAGCTCAAGATTCAGAGCCGGAACAGCGCAAGGCATAGTAAAAATTTCCACTACCTCCTCCGATTTATATAAAATTTTTCTTATATCTCTTCTGTTCTTAAGATGCATGGTTCAAATTCGTTTCTTAATAGTTGGACTGAGGAGCCGGTTTTTCCCCCCCTTGTGGTGTTGGAGAACTGCATTGTTGGAGCTTGGGATGGGTCTATTTGGTTATCGAGAGGTATGCAGGCTCATTTGAGTCTTGTATTCTCTTGTTCTCTTTTCTTCTCTCTTCTTTTTTTGGTTTGTTTTGATAGCTATCATTGTCATTTTAATGTGGTCGGAAATCATGATTGGATGTAACATAGGGAGCATATAACTACCTAACTTCTACAGAGAAAGCTGGTCTTTGAAGGAAATGAAGCATTTCTAGTTGATGCCGTGACTGCTTGTCTT
Source organism: Amauroascus niger (assembly GCA_001430945.1). NCBI lineage: Eukaryota > Fungi > Ascomycota > Eurotiomycetes > Onygenales > Onygenaceae > Amauroascus > Amauroascus niger. The sequence continues at coordinate 160,167 of LJPK01000862.1, read as the reverse complement.
GCTGGTGCTTGCGGGCGGAAACTTGCCTTCAAGCAAATTCAACTCAATTCCCACTGGCCAACCACCAACCTTGAGACTCTTAATCTCAAGGTTGCGGGTTCGACCCCCGCATTGGGCTAGACGCACTGCTGCCTGGACGCGCCAAAGCCGAGGCGCGGCTCTGCCTGGAAGGTGGTGCCTGAATTGTGGAGAATAGCATACGGCGCTAATCCCAATGCGTCGACTGACATAACACAAACCGGCGGCTCGGCGTTTTCCACTTTTAGGGGGCTCGCTTATGTAATTCGTCTGTTCTCTTAACTTGGCCAATCATCGCGGGCTGCAGCCTGTTGTTGACGACCAGGGGAGCTTCAAGCCAGAGCTGGCCGACCGCTGGAAGGGGATTTAAAATGCGCAAGGCCTCCTCACCCTCTCATTTCCAGAAAAAAAAAAAAACACTTCCTTTTCAAGCTTCCTTGCTGCTCCCCTGCTCTTGCGCCGAATCTATTGCATTCAATTGAGGTGTGTTCGTCTGATAACGGGAGTTGTAGTTATCTTCTGGACAGCAGCTTCTTCTTCTCATCTTGATTCTTCCTTTTCTTGCGCATTTTCCAAACCTCTCCTGATTTGGCTCCCATTCTCCCGGTTATCCAGCTCTAAGGTCATATCATGCCGGCGGTATTCAAGAATAAAACGGTAGTCCTGAGCGGCACCTTCCCAGGTTATAAACAAGGTCAGTACTGCACGTTAGTTCCGAGGGATGGGGCAGGTTGAGTTGCAACATGCTAAATGTCTCGATCGCGTCGATACAGCCGACTTAAAGGACCTGGTTGAATCCAATAGCGGAACATTCAGTGCAAAGGTGACAGATGACTGCACTCATCTTGTCTGTAGCCAGAAGGAGTTTGAGAACAACGGAACAAAAAGTAGGTGTTGAACTGTCTTCACCCCCTTTGAACATGTGCGCAAAGGGGGTCCATTGGCGTCCACGTATATGTATATGTGCATACCATACTACAATCGCTCGATTACGCCATTAGACCAAACCGCAAGTGCTAATATTATAACTCGAAATCAGATAAACAAGCTGCGTCCGTTAATGGAATCAGCGTCGTGTCGGTGGACTGGCTGCTCGAGTCGGTTTCGTCCAAAAAATGCAAAACGGAGTCAGAGTATCTCTGGTCCTCGCCGAAGAACACCCAAAGTGTCCCGGCGACTACGGTAAATGGAACTGATGATTCTACGGCTCCCACGAACCCGAGGCGATCAGTTAGAAATTCTCAAAAGCAAACTCAAACTCAGTCCCAGGCCCAACAACAGTCCCAGTCCCAATCTCAGCCTCAGTCTCAGTCTCAGTCCCAGTCCCAGTCCCAGTCCCAGTCCCAGGTTAAGACCAAAGCGCCGAAGAGAACCAGCACTAAGCGCGCCTTAGACTCAGCCACCGATGACACCACTGCGAAAGCTACAAAGGCTAATAATGGACCTCCTGCCAAGAAGCAGAAAGAAATCAAAAAGGAGGAAAAAAAACAGAATATTCCCGTCGACGACCTTTTCCCAAACAAGCGTAGGATTCCCCCTGGGACAAGTATGGAAGATTATACCGAGCTGATGAGTGGTTAATAGACAATTACCACGTTTACGTTGACCCTGATGGTCTGATTTATGATGCAGCACTGAATCAGACGAACCGCTTGAACAACAACAACAAATTTTACTTCATTCAGGTACTTGAGCCAAACAAACCGAGCGGCAAATATGTGACCTGGACACGCTGGGGCCGAGTGGGAGAGAATGGTCAATCGGCTGATTTTACCGGCTTGAGCTTGGATAGAGCCATAGCGACCTTTGAGAAGAAATTTAAGGACAAGTCTGCTCTCTCCTGGAAAGACAGGTTTGAAAATCCAAAATCTGGCAAATACATGTTTCTTGAGCGTGATTATGAGCCTGAATCAGATGGTGAGAAAGAAGATAAACCTAAGAACAAGCTGGAGGCGGCAGGGGAAGAAGGCGAAGAAGAAGACATCCCCACCCCAGAATGCACGCTTTCGAACCCTGTGCAACATGTTATCGGTCTTATCTTCAATCAATCGTATTGGGCGAACGCGATGGCTACTCTTGACTACGACGCCAATAAACTCCCCCTTGGAAAGCTCAGCAAACGGACACTCCAAAAGGGGTTTGAGCTCTTGAAACTTCTTTCAGATATGGTAAATGGTGGACAGTCAATGACTAGCGGTCGGAGCCTCGACGACGTCAATAACCAATATTTTACTGTGATACCTCATGCTCTTGGTCGAACTCGTGTCCCATTAATTAACAACCTAACATTGATCAAAAAGGAGATCGCACTTCTAGAAGCGTTGACAGATATGGAAATTGCAAATGAAATTCTGAAGGGATCAAAGAAGAACAACAACACTGTCGACCCTATTCATCCGCTTGATCGACAATTTGCTGGACTTGGCATGAAAGAAATGACAACCTGTAAGAATTGGCACTGCTTCTATTCAGGATTTGAGATGCTAACCTTGATCGAACTAGTGGATCCTACCTCTATGGAATACAAAGAGTTGGCAAATTATCTGATCAAGACCCACGGGCAAACCCATTCTATGAAATACAACGTAAGATGCTTGACGACTTAATCTCATTGAAGGCAGGGGAAACTAACTGTTGCAATTAGCTAAAATATATATTCCGGATTGAACGCAATGGCGAGAACGATCGTTTCCTAAATTCACCGTACGTCAACATTGAGAACAGCAATCGGCGGCTCTTATGGCACGGATCACGTACAACCAACTATGGTGGTATCTTGAGCCAAGGGTTGCGCATTGCTCCACCGGAAGCTCCTGTTAGCGGCTATATGTTCGGAAAAGGCGTCTATTTTGCAGACATTTCTAGTAAATCCGCCAACTACTGTTGCTCCTACAATAGTGATAATACCGGTCTCCTACTTCTCTGCGACGTCGAACTTGGCGATCCGATGCTGGAATTGAACAATGCGGATTATCAAGCGGGTGAACGTGCAAAGAAGGAGAATAAACTCGCTACGCTGGGTATGGGGAGCAACGTCCCGCATGGCTGGAAGGATGCTAGCTGCGTGAGCGAGGACCTTGCTGGTGTGCTGATGCCAGATACGACAGAAGCTCCACGTTCGTGTGATGATGGGCAGCACCGGTCTTTGTATTACAACGAGTATATCGTTTACGATGTGGCTCAGATCAGGCTCAAGTACTTGTTCTGTGTTGGTATGAGAGATTGACCGAAAAAGGTACGGAGTATTGGTTGAGAACTCTTATCTTGGAATTGGTTTCTAGAGAACTCTTTTCTGTATTTTTTTTCTTTTTATTTTTTCGGTTTTCCTCTTGTGGCGTTTTTAGCGGAATTTGAACGATTTCGAGAACAATTCCATCTCTGTCAAACATTCCATGGCAAGAAACTGGGCATACGGAGTACTTTGGGGCGGAATCTTGAGATGGCAATCCTTTGGCGGATTCGAATTGTTTCAGCGATCCTTGTCTGAATCCTTGCCCTTGCGTTGGGATCTTGTGCCCATGCGAATCAGTAATAACAACTCAAATCCCTGCCGTTGCCATCATGGTGGAAACAATGTCTCCGCAAACAGGGATATACGAGGCGGAATACGATGGGGAGGAGCTCTTTCTAGGAGTCACGAAAGAACGGGCAGAATTGAAGCGACGAGAGTTTCGCTCTCCCCTGATTTCCTGGTCATTTTTGTGTCGACTAACCAGTCCTGTAGCTGTCTCACCGTCTCTCCATGGCTGTGGGCAAATCCGAACTCGATTGATGTACTCCATACGGAGGTAGATATTGACGGATTTGAGATACTGGAAACCGCAGCGAGCGAATGGCATCGCATCCGGAGGTTGATCTCGCGTTCTCCACTCGCAACTCAATGCGACCCTAAGGCGGGGTCAAGCTTCATGAAGCTTTTCCCAAGCGGGACCTGGGGTTGCTAGCCCCGTCGATCGTATCGCCTCAATAATGAGGCCGCCAGCCTCCCCCATTTTGCCCATAATCACAGGAACTTATGGCTTTGTGCCAGGATGGCCCCAACACCTGTGCTTGGTTTCCCAGGCTAGTTTTCCTTCCTTCGCACCGATCTTTGAGCTCCATACCCCGTGCAAACAGATTGTTGGCATGGATCGGCGCCTCTGTTCCGTCCGGGGTAGGATGTATGTCGTTAACCGAGGAGAAAGGGCAGGATGCATTGTTAACCCTTTAAATATCTGCCGTCATCCCCCGGGAGACTAGGTGTCACGGCTTGCGGCATCTTCCTTCAGATTCCCCTTGTTGGACGTGCCTTATTGGCACTACTTCCGGTTGATAGAAGAGTTTCGAAGAGAGGCCCAACTATCGTTATCAAAATGCGTGCATCAACACGTCTTTCGCTTCCTATTTTGCTGGTGCAGGCTGCAGCTGGGAAATACTTCCCACCTACTCCGGAGAATGTGCAAGTGGTGAACTCGAAGTATCATGACGGCGTCAAGATATCGTACAAGGAGGTACGTCGTGCAGTAGCCTGCTTTTGTCAACGCCGTTTGTCTTCCAATCGTGGCTGACTTAGGTTTATTTAGAATGATATCTGCGAGACGACAGACGGAGTCAAGTCTTACACGGGTTATGTTCACCTGCCGCCTCATACACTAGACGACGTGCATGTCGATCAAGACTATGATATCAACACGTTTTTCTGGTTCTTCGAGTCTCGCAAGGACCCAGCGAATGCACCGTTGTCAATATGGATGAATGGCGGCCCCGGCTCTTCCTCCATGATTGGTCTATTTCAAGAGAACGGCCCATGTTTCGTGAACAATGATTCTAGTTCGACTCGATTGAATCCCTGGTCCTGGAATAATGAGGTCAACATGCTTTACATTGATCAGCCGAATCAAGTGGGTTTTAGCTATGACAAGTTGACAAATGTCACGCGGAACACGGTCTCATCCGACGGGGACCACCAATGGACAGTTGCAGATTTTTCTGACGGTGTTCCTGAGCAGAACAGCACGTTCTTCGTTGGTACTACGAGTTCACAAAGCTCTAAGACATCCGCAAATAGTACCATGAACGCTGCTCGCTCTATGTGGCACTTTGCCCAAGTGTGGTTCCAGGAATTCCCAGAATACAAACCCAACGACGACAGGGTTAGTATTTGGACTGAGTCATATGGAGGTCGGTACGGTCCATCTTTCACTGCTTTCTTTCAAGAACAGAACGAACGGATCAAGAACGGAACAATAAAAACCGAGGGAGAGATGCACCCCATTCATCTGGACACTCTCGGAATTATCAACGGATGCGTCGATCTCCTTGTACAGTCACCGTCTTATCCTACCTTCGCCTACAATAATACCTACGGAATTCACGCTATTAACGAAACTACCTACAAAAATGCAATTCACGACTGGGAGAAATCTGGAGGTTGTCGGGATATGATCGTTAATTGCCGAAAGCTTGCTTCTGAAGGAGACCCAAATATGTATGGGAATAACCAGACAGTCAACGAAGCTTGTGCCAAAGCAGACGGGTATTGCTTCGATAAGATTGAGGGCCCGTATGTTGTAGAGGGTGACAGGGGATATTACGACGTCGGTCATCCTAGGGCGGATCCATTCCCGCCCAATTACTACTTGGGATATTTGAGCCAGGCGCAAGTGCAAGCAGCTATGGGCATTCCTGTGAATTTCACTCAATCATCCGACGGTGTATATACTGGCTTCTCAAAAACCGGTGATTATCCGAGATCCGATGTTCGCGGTTACCTTGAAGATATCGCCTACCTTCTGGACTCTGGAATCAAGGTTTCCCTCGTCTACGGAGACCGCGACTATGCGTGCAACTGGATCGGAGGCGAAGAGGTCAGCCTTGCTATCAAGTATTCAGACTCGGACAACTTCCGGAAAGCGGGATACGAGGATATCCAGGTCAATTCCTCTTTCGTTGGAGGCCAAGTGCGTCAGTACGGCAATTTCTCATTTGCAAGAATCTACGAAGCGGGCCATGAAGTACCTTCCTATCAACCTGAAGCTTCCTTCGAGGTGTTCCAACGTATCCAATTCAACAAAGACATTGCAACTGGAAAAATCGATACTGCAAAGAAGTCAGATTATAGCACTTCCGGCTCACAGACGACTTTCCAGGTCAAAAATAAACCGCCGCAATTTCCAAAGCCCGAATGTTATACTCTGGATCTTGGTGGAACATGCACAGATGAACAAGTTGCAAAGGTGAAGAGTGGAAATGTTACAATCAAAAATTATATTCTGATTGAAGATGAAGATGGAGATGGGAGTCCGACTGGAACAGGGACGGGGACGGGAACGGCACCATCGGCAACCAGTAGCGGCAATACAGGCGCCTATACTGGTCTCTCAGTAGGCTTGCTCAGCTTTATTATGATGGTACTTGGTATCTCCCTTGCATGAACAGAGCATCTGTTTACCTTGTAGGTCTGCAAATCTATTATCCGTCTGAAACTGAATACTACTTTTGAATTTTTGAATCTCCATTTGCCTTTTTGACTCAACTATTTTCACCCTTCATGGCCATGATATCTCATTCACCTTTTAGCTTACCTGCATGAATTGGGTGGGATTCAATTGCCAGTTCAGCAGATCCTTTGTGAATGAAAGCTTGTGCTGTATAACAGCCTCCTCCTCTGGGTCATTCACTGGTCAGTTCTATTAACTCACCCTTAGCAGTGAACAAACCTGCTAGATTAATCACCACTTACCTGACTGGAGCTCTAGAGAAGGCTATAAATTTCCTTCTCTCCTTCTTCCCTTCTTCCCTTCTTTTCTCTTTTCTCTTTTTACACTTGGTCAGTACCATATACAATTTGAATTCTGAAAACCATCATCAACCTTCAGGATATAAATTCTCTTCTTCTTCTTTCCGTCTCACTTTTCACTTTTCACTTCTTACTTCTTTCCGTCTCACTTTTCACTTTTGAGGTCTCTTCTCACCTTTCTCCTTTCACTTTTCACACTTGGTCAATACCATATACAATGTGAATTCAGAAGGGCTATAAATTTCCTTCTTTCCGTCCCTTCTTCTCTTCACTTTCTCTCTTCACACTTGGTCAATACCATATACAATGTGAATTCAGAAGGGCTATAAATTTCCTTCTTTCCGTCCCTTCTTCTCTTCACTTTCTCTCTTCACACTTGGTCAATACCATATACAATGTGAATTCAGAAGGGCTATAAATTTCCTTCTTTCCGTCCCTTCTTCTCTTCACTTTCTCTCTTCACACTTGGTCAATACCATATACAATGTGAATTCAGAAGGGCTATAAATTTCCTTCTTTCCGTCCCTTCTTCTCTTCACTTTCTCTCTTCACACTTGGTCAATACCATATACAATGTGAATTCAGAAGGGCTATAAATTTCCTTCTTTCCGTCCCTTCTTCTCTTCACTTTCTCTCTTCACACTTGGTCAATACCATATACAATGTGAATTCAGAAGGGCTATAAATTTCCTTCTTTCCGTCCCTTCTTCTCTTCACTTTCTCTCTTCACACTTGGTCAATACCATATACAATGTGAATTCAGAAGGGCTATAAATTTCCTTCTTTCCGTCCCTTCTTCTCTTCACTTTCTCTCTTCACACTTGGTCAATACCATATACAATGTGAATTCTGACAACTATCATGAACCTTCAGGAAGGCTATAAATTTCCTTTCTTCTGCCTCTTTCTTCTTTTCTCTTTTCACATCTTCCCAAGAGTCAATACCATCTACAATATGAACTCTGAATCTTCAGGAAGGTTTTCGTCTCTTTTTCTTTTCTCTTTTCACATCTTTTCAAGAGTCAATACCAACAATATGAACTCTGGATCTTCAGGAAGGCTATAAATTTCCTTCTTTCTGCCTCTTTCTTCTTCTCTCTTTTAACATTTTCTCAATATCATCTACAATATGACCTCTGAAAACTATCATCAATATTCAGGAAGACTATTAATTTTCTTCCTTTATTCTCTCTGTCTCCTCTTTTCTCCTTTATTCTTTCTCTTTTCACATTTGGTCAGCATTTACAATTCTCTTGTCACTATGGGTACACTATAGAGCATTGCTCACTCGAGAGTCGATATCATATACGGCATCAGATTATCCTCTATGGATACATTACATTATTCATCCTCTACTGGCCCTGAATAATACGAAAAGCCGTGGAAATGAGACCATTGTCAAGGGGCTAACCGTGGTGGTGGCTCCAGGGATCCACATACAATATCATATTATCCTATATGGATACATTACATTATTCATCCTCTACTGGCCCTGAATAATACGAAAAGCCGTGGAAATGAGACCATTGTCAAGGGGCTAACCGTGGTGGTGGCTCCAGGGATCCACATACAATATCATATTATCCTATATGGATACATTACACTGTTCATCCTCTACTGGTCTTGAATAATACGAAAAATCGTGGATATGATGCTATTGTCAAGGAGCTAACCGTCGTGGCGGTTCCAGAAATCCACATACAACATCATATTATGAATACATTACACTGTTCATCCTCTGCTGGCCTCAGTTATTACGAGAAACTATTGAGGGGACGAGGCCATTGTCAGGGGACTAACCGTGGTGGTAGTTCCACAAATCCACACACAGCAAGTATCATATTATCCTCTATGGATATATTACTGTTTATCCTCTGCTGGCCTTGATCGAAAAACTCTTAAAAGAATGAGACCATTGTCAAGGGGCTAGCCGTGGTGGCGGTCCTAAAAATCCACATATCTATGGACACATTACAGGCTATTCATCCTCAAGGTAGAAAAAATTCTTGAAGATAATGGGATCCCCTTGGTCTCGAGATATTCGAGAGGATTTTGAGGCTTCAGGGGTCTAGCCTTGATTATTAAGAAAAATCCTTGAAAGGATGATGCTATTGTCAAGGGACTAACCGTGGTGGCGGCCCTAAAATTCCACATATCTATGGATACATTACAGCCTGTTCATCCGCTGCTGGCCTCGGTTCCTACCAAACACCCTTGAAAAGAGAATATTGTCAAGGGACTAACCCTGGCGGTGGTTCTCGGAACCCATACCTAATGATGGTTAAAATTGTTTCTTCCATTCCTTTCTCGGTGAGGAAAAATGTTATAAATATCTTTTTAGGGATGCCTTCTTGGCCAAATCAGCGCGTTACGCGACAAAGGGATTACGACTAGAGGGTAGTTACTGTGGTTATTGTGATTGTCAAAAACTTTCCCACTCCACTCAACTAAAAGAGTGAACACTCTCTAGCCAGTGCTAGAAAGTCCAAAATGTACGTATGCCACTATGTTCCATTCTCTCTGACAGTGATATCCATGGCGACTGGTATTGACAAGATAGGAATCCGAGGCCGACGAGACGAGTAGGAAGGGCTCCCTTACGCGAAGTATCCTACCTAGGCGGAGGCGGAGGCGGATCAGATAATCGTCGACTTCTCGGCGAACAATCCTCTGCCTATCCCAAAATTCGACCCGAAGCCATTGGCCGTTAGTTAAGACGTGCACCCTCGCGAGATGAGGTTAAGCAATCTGTCACAATGGATGTGGCTCGTTCAATAGACCGTGGAAGATCGGCTCCGGTGTGTGATCTGGGCGGTCAGAGTGCCGCAACCTGCTGCACATGTGCTATCTCAACGGGGGTGTCATTACGGCCAAGCAAGTTCGCAGGGATCGACTACGCGCGCATGGGTTTGGAGACTAGAGGGAGGCGGATCCAGTGGCGCGTGCCTGGGACAATCTCGGTCACTCCCCTTCTCGGCACAAGGCTTCGTTGCTTGATTGCTACACGTGCAGAGCAGCGTCTCGTTGTTGGGTCGACTTTTACGTCGATGCTTGAGAATGCAGCATTTTCTTTTCAATATGATAATAAAGACACTGAGGGCAAATGAGAATACACCCTTTTTCGAAATTTTCAACCGGGGAGATGCGGTTGACACTGGGGGAAAATGAGAATACACACTATTCCGAAACTTCCAACCGCACCTGCAGGTCGTATCCTAAGTACAGTTAACCTAAGAAGCCAAGAGTTGTCAACCTATATATTCTCATCGGAGTACCGAGCATATATATAATGACACAAAGGCGGTTTATTGTCACCTAAAGCCTCCTGGTGCAGTTGACACAACCGGAGGTCCTTCTACCCGCCAGCTGAAGTGCAAAACAGATTCTTTAAGCCATCCAACCAACAGCCGTTCAGATACAAGGATTGGGCTTAACTAGTTACCGCCTACGATTTCAAGTATGGATTATGGAGGAACCCCCTGTTCCACTCTTTGACATCCATTATGTTGAGCAAAAAGTGTTCTCTGAGTTTATGGAACCTCCCAATCTTTCTCCTGCCAATGCAGCAGGCTCGACTGTTCAACCCGACCCCAGGGCCAGCAGCATTGATAAAACTCGAGAACTACCTGCTCACCCTCAGCCAGCAGATTGTTGAACTGATTCCGCCCTAGCTATTCCGAGAGCAACACGCTGCATTTTCATTACCCGACTACCATAACTGTTACCGAGAAGCCCATAAGGAGCTTGTCCAAGGGCATTACAAACCCTCAAATCCGGATAGATATTGGATTTCACCAACCCGTTTGGCTCAACCTTTGTGGTGTCAAGGTGGTCGTCGGAGAGTTCGGCTCGACCACACCAAGCCTAAAGCTGTGGCTGATTAGGATTCCTCCCTGAACACATTTCCAAACCTGGCATTGTGGAAAAGTATGTCGCTCGGCCAAAAGAGAGGGTCCTATAACTAATGGTAGGGCCATTGGATGGTATACCTAGCTGTGTGAATCTCCAGCCTCTTTAACACGGTTGTCCTGGGCGTCTCCGTCTTTTCGACTTCGCACTAGATATGATACTGCAAATCAGCACCCAGCTATTTTGGGTTGGGCCAGAATTTCAAATATGCCCAAAGTTGACATTGGCACCAGGACACATCTGGATTGAATGTTCAGTTGCAAACGCGGTATCAGAGAATATGGAATACGGAAGCAAATATACATGCAAGATATGGCTATATTCGAGCCAAGAATGGTAAATGAAACGATTGCCTTTATGGCACTAAACCCCAGACTTGAAGGAAAGCATCAGATATAGATGGCAGATGCTGTATCAAACGGCAGAATGGGCTCTGTGAAAGACTTATCTGTTCTACTCGTTCCAAATCAAGAATCAGCACTTATTGCGAGGTGCTGTCAAAGAACGATATAAAGAGATACCGAGAACGCAAATACTGACAGATGAAGTAATCTGTCTATCAAAAAAAACAATACCCTCAAGGAAATCGACAAGAAAATCTTTGAAGAGATCTGGAGCAAAACCCTCCAGAAAGATGCAGGATGCTAAGTGACGCGGAATGCCTCAGGCTCGAGGACCCAGATCAAATATGAGGGCCCTCAGGCATCAATCTTCCCTAGATAGATTGAAGCAGCTGAGAAGCTGAAATTAAAGCACGGGAGAGCAGCGAACTTGGGTTTAATTCCCTTGTCTGTTAGAGCAGTGCACTATCAGCCTGACAAATGGGCTGTACAGCCTCTATCCTCGGGGAGGATAAATGGGTCTGGGGTGTCTCGACTGTTGGAGCATGAGGATCTAACACTAGATGTTGAGAGAATGCCCTTGCTATTGGGGTTCTCGCCGTTGGACGACAATGCCAGTGTTCCGGACCCCACGGGCCAAGGAACATCAACAAGTTCAGCTTCGAACCTATTGTATAGTCAAGAGCAACCACTATAACTATACAACTAGTTACACCATTGGCAGGGACAGCATCGCTTCTGCAAAGCCTCCATTCTTTCCAACATCGACATTTTGCACCTTCGGTTTCCTTGTTATTATTTTATACTCTTCTACTCTCTTCCACTTTTCTACTCTTTCTCTCTTTTTTCTATTTTTTATCTATTATGAATTAGGGAGGCCTCTTTAGGGCTTATGCAGTCTCGGGCCGGTTGCAGATGGAGAGCAGGTTTATGCTGCGTCCAACATTGTCATTGGCCGGCTTCGAGCCCTAATTTCCCATCTGGGATATTAGTTACGCTCTGGCTTTTGTCAATTTGGCACTTCAGGAGGTTGTTGGGCGCGCCTTGTCCCAGTCACTGAAGAGAGAGGCAGAAGGCGCAAGAGGCTCGTTTACAGAATACCTTTTTCAGACCTTTTTCCTGCCCAGTATGCGAGCCGCTCAAGAGTCAACAATCGCAACCTGGGTTTGAAGATATGCCCTTGCCACTCATGTGCGGCTGGATTGAGCCGTGACCCAGAGCAACACAATAACTAGTTACAGAGAGTGGTATAATCAGTTAAAGCGGGCTCGGGACTTTACCAAAGGGGGACATGGTCCTTGTTTACTTTTAATAACTGGTATCACAGCCAACCCGAGCTCCATCGTCGCTGCCGCATGCATGGAAATACCCTTTCGGATTAGCAAAGATTCATCACTCTCTCATATAGAAAATACGGCTTTCCTATGGGAAAAAGTTCATGGGATGTTGTGGCGATGTGGTTGACAGAAAAAGAAGCAAGCTGTGAAAGCCGAAGGCGTCAGAGGGAATGGAACATAGTGGCTTGCCGCAAGTTGGGCAGTTAACCTGACCCAAGCGGTCTCCGGGCTCATGACTATGAAAACTTTTATAGAAAGAGTGAACACTCTCTAGCCAGTGCTAAAAAGTCCTGCATGTTGTATAACTACTGTATGATATAGTTACCTAGTTGGGGAACATCAACATTCATGTATTCTTTATTCTTTTCAGCAGGTCAGGCGAGTGATAGAGTAAAGAGAAGACGAAGCGGTAGTTAGTTATCCAGGAAGTAGTTAAGCCCAAGCAAGCCCTGCGAGCATTTGAGACTTGGTTGTAGGTCAAATCAAGGTGTCGCGTTAGGACATTTCGAATCTCAAGGGACCCTCGTTCAAGCTCGGGCCAAAGAGTAGTTAGTTTAACGATGGAGCTTCGACAGGGATGCGTAGAATCTTAATCCGGACTGTCGACCGTCCATTGAATCAACGTCTTCAGGACAACTTGACAATACGCATCAGCAACCTTTCGCTCTGGCTTTGTGAGACGTGTGAAAATGCAAAGTCGTAGCGGTCCCCGGGTCTTTCTGAGAAACAAAGATGATGGGTGATGGGTTGGTGGCTGGCTGGCGGAGAGCAATTGGCTGGCGGGCCGATCTCGGGTTTCTGTTTTCAAATGCGGGCTTTTCAATACGGTAAGTTACACCCCAGTTTGCACACCAGCCGTTAAGAAGGCGTTGGGTATTTACAATGCGAATACAAGCTGATGGTGCATATCCCTGAGTTGTGATTGGTCAATCAGGGTCCGAACCAGAAAATTCTGTTTTAGCGTTTTTTTGTGTGACTCCCTTTTTGTGCTTCACCGTCCTTCTTCTCCTTCTTCCCTCTTCTTTCTCTCTCTCTTCTTCTTCTTCTTCTTCTTCCCATATTCAAGACCAGTCCTCGACCTTCCCACAGAACAGACCATCAACTTTTACTCTTACCCTTTTAATCCCCCACTTAGAATTGTTGATTCAGTGCTGAAACAGCACTGCTGGTGCTTATGCGCGTGGTACCTTCTGAGTTCACTTCCCAGGTGAGGGATCCTACTTCCTTTGTGTCTTCCAAGGGCTTGATTGCTCCTTTTCAAGGACTTGCTGACTCTTGTTTCTTACTTTACTCTAGGACTATATCTCGGGTACGACTCAAAACTCGTCGTGTCTAGTTTTCCACCCGCTGTCGAAACCATGCACTGACTTGAAATAGATCACCTTTGGAAAGCCTCGGTCAACTGAGTCTTTTTTTTTCAAGCGAGCCCCTAATATCTCTATTTTCACAAAAATTATCTCTTGACACCAAAATGTTCTCACGAGCTTTGAAATCCTTCCCCGCTCGGGCCAATTGGGCTATGAAAGCCCCGGCTCCGCAGGCTCGATTTATGGCATCAGTTGCCAACGGCACTCCAAAGCCGAAGAGTGTACTTCGTGCTCCCGAACGTGCCACTTTCACGATCCGAGATGGTCCTGTGTTCCATGGAAAGTCCTTTGGAGCAAAAAAGAATATCTCTGGTGAAGCCGTCTTCACCACCTCATTGGTTGGGTACCCCGAGTCCCTGAGTGACCCTTCTTATCGCGGTCAGATTCTCGTCTTCACGCAGCCGTTGATCGGGAATTATGGTGTTCCATCTGCAGAAAAGGATGGAAACGGCTTGCTGAAATACTTTGAATCTCCCAGCCTTCAGGCAGTCGGCGTTGTGGTTGCGGACGTCGCCGAAAAATACAGTCATTGGACTGCTGTTGAGAGTTTGGCTGAATGGTGTATCAGAGAAGGCGTCCCTGCCGTCTCCGGTGTTGACACCCGAGCCATCGTGACCTACCTTCGAGAGCAGGGTTCATCTCTGGCGAAAATCACCGTTGGCGAGGAGTATGATGCCGATCAGGATGAAGCTTTTATTGACCCGGAGCAAATCAACTTGGTTGCCAAAGTCAGCACCAAGGCTCCATTCCATATCAACCCCGGAAACAGCAATGCACACGTCGCTGTCATTGATTGCGGAGTCAAGGAGAACATTCTTCGAAGCCTCGTCAACAGAGGTGCCAGCATCACCGTTTTCCCACACGACTTTCCTATTCAGAAGGTGGTACACCATTTCGACGGCGTCTTCATTTCCAACGGCCCTGGTGACCCAACCCACTGCCAGCAGACCGTATACAACCTCCGTAAGTTAATGGAGACGTCCCAATTGCCCATCATGGGTATCTGTTTAGGCCATCAACTCCTCGCACTTGCTGCTGGTGCTCGAACGATCAAGTTGAAGTACGGGAACCGGGCGCACAATATCCCAGCTCTGGATTTGACCACTGGTCGTTGCCACATCACGAGTCAGAATCACGGCTACGCTGTAGATTCTTCTACTCTCTCTAGCGATTGGAAACCATACTTTGTTAATCTTAATGATTCCAGCAATGAAGGTAGGTTATTGTCATGTAGTAAAGTCTGCCAACAAGCTTTTCCTTCTAACAAATCGCAATAGGCATGATCCACAAGACCCGTCCGATTTTCAGCACGCAATTCCATCCCGAGGCGAAAGGAGGACCTCTAGATTCTTCATACCTATTCGATATCTATGTTGACAGCGTTCAGAAGTACAAGCAAAGCCAGGCTGTTTTCCAACCTGAACGGGATAGCCGCCCAAGCCCACTCCTTGCCGATCTCCTAGGTAATGAGCGTGTTGGCGTTCAAACGACCATCGGAAACCAGTCCACTGAACCTATCGTAGTTATGGAGCCTCCGATGCCGGCAGTTATGGCAGCTGCAGCTTAATGAATTTTTTCTTAAAGCGTGTGTTTCTTTTCAGTCATAGTTTTTTGTTCATGATGGGTTCGGTGGCATTGGAGTTCAAGTATTCCCACAGATTTACTTCTATGTGATTTTCGATATCAAAGTAGTCAGAAAATATACACAATAAACAAAGTTATTTTTTCTATTTGCCATCAGGAGAGCACAATTGAGGATGCGGTGTTTTTTCTGTTTTGCGCTCGAGTTTTCTGGACGTGTTCGTTACATAATCCAATGGCGTCACTTTTTCGCTTCCGTCGAACTAGCCCTTAGCGCCGTGTTAGTCAGCATCCCACAACAAGCTGGGTACAAAGCTTCCTCTCAGCTCTTCTCAACTCTCTTCCTTCTTCCCATCATCTCCCTCATCATCGACAAAGTCGTAAGTCAAAAATATTCCCACTTCCTTTCCTGGCTCAATGGGCCCTCTTGATTGAGTGATACTAACTTGCTGCATTGAAAAGTCTCTGATACTTTACGAAGATGAGAGCCAAGTGGAGAAAGAAGCGCGTTCGACGTTTGAAGCGTAAGAGAAGAAAGGTTCGGGCTAGAAGGTCAGTCAACTCACTCCTTCAAAAGATCGCCACCAATTGGCAATGATTTCAAAATATACTGACTGCCGCTTACAGCAAGTAAACATCTTCACGGCTCTGTCTTAGTCGTCCCGTGACGAAAGACCCTCGAAAGGCTCAAAACAAAAAAAAGAAAAAAGAAGCAATGCCTGTTTTCTACCAATTGACTCTCGAGTCAAACGATGCTTCCGACAAAGCTTTTCCTTTTTTTTTTTAAAGTCTTCGACCCTTTTCCTCTTCTCAACCTTCGCCTACACGAAATCAACGAAACGATAGCGGTTTGAAAACACACACTGCATTCCTGGGGTGGGGGAAAAGGAGTTTTTCGAGGGGTTTTTTAGTTCTCAAGGACGCTAGTCAAAAATGGCGAAATATCCGAATTACGGAGCTGTATTTCGAAGAGTTTACTACTGATCTGCTGGTTCTGGTGGTTTTTCTGTGTGATAGCTATACATGTTTATATTACTGGCTTGCCGATAGGGCAGATAACCTCAGAATGAATGCGGACACAATCTTCAAAAGCAAAAAAAAAAAAAAAAGACAATTTCCTTGTAACATGACCTTGCTCTTTTTCAAATAGATCAAGCTGGCCTTAGCGATATCTCTTGGAACAGTTTTTTCCGCATTTCTGACATTTTCGCAGCTGTTTGTTGTGGTGCTCCTAAGCCAATGGCAGAATGAACCATTCTTGGGAAGTCGATTTCGTTGAAACTTTTTTTTCTTCCATAAAACCGCAAAACTGCTTGATTCAGTACAACAGGCAAGGGCGACAAAACTCCAATCTTGAACTAGCTGCTGTACCGTTGATCTACAATTAAATCAAAAAATGGCCTCTGAAACCTCTGAAAAGAAAAGAAAACGCGGTCCAGAAAAACCTGCCCGGCCCAGCAAGAAACCGGCCATCGAGTCCGTCCCGCCGCCTCTCAAGGTGAAATTCATCGACAACGACACTGGACCTGTTCCAATAATAGGTGCGTCAATTCTTTTTCCGGTTTGAGGAAGCTATACGTCGTGGGGGGGAAAAAAAAAAAATTGAGAAGAAAGGATTAAAAACTAACAACTGAAAATCCTTCTTAGCATCCACGCCTGGAATCCGTCTTCCGGAATCCATCTCCCTGCGCGCATACTCCAAACCGCGCGCGAAGCGTGCAACCGGCAGCACCGCTGCTGCAAATTCCGATATCCTCTCATCCGAGCTCCTCCTGCACTCGTCTTCGCATCCAAAGTTCGATTTCACGGCGAGAGAAGGCGTGGAGCAATTGGATTCGCTGTGGAATCATTATGTGGCTATCTACGATCCGAAACGGAATGCTTTGCAGCTGATCGAGGCGAGGAAGCTCACTGTGAGGGGATGTCTGCGAGAGACGAGTCCGGATGTGGACGAGGAGTCTGATGAAGAAGTCGTAAGTTTTCCTTATATATATATTGACTTCTATTTTGTCTCTCGAGACCAAAGTAGCTGAGAGGCGCGCCTTTTTTTTGTTTTGTTTGTTTAGAAAACCGCATTCTCCAAACGCTCCGCCCTCGCAGAAGCCTTTGGAACCAAACAATCTCGCAAGGCGGTGCAATCCATCGCCGAAAACGCTCTCCTTTCCAACGCAGCCGCCGGAGCCCCCACAGCCGCAGAATCCGCATTGCTCTCCTCAATGCCAAAGGACGCAATATCGACCGCCTCCGCCGAGAAAACCGCCCAGCAAGAGATCCAAGCCGCCAAACCGCTGCCGCAACCCAACCTGTCCGCCCAGCATCCAGCGGACGTATACTCCCTCGACTCCCTGATCCCGGGTGGTCTGTCGACGCTGCAATCAATGCCCATCCGCGACTGGCAGGATGCACTCGCGAACTCGGAGCCGATACTCACGCGGTCCCGCTTTGTGGCACACCGGGTTGAAGCGGTGGGTAAATCGGGTGATAGGGCGCAGCTGCAGCTGCTTCGGTTCATTCTCTTGCTTATCGAATTCGCGGGTAGTCTCAAGGCTACTCGCGGTGCGGACAAGGGCGGGGCGGGGAGTAAGAAATTCCCTCCGCGTGAGGATATTCGGCGCAAGCTCGCCGAGGCGACGAATCCCAAGGGCAGCACGGCGCCGCAGTTTGTTACGGATTCGTTCATCGACGCTCTACGGAGGAAGTTTGTTCCTCAGAATACCGTACTGTCGCGGAATGATATTACCTTCTTACTCACCACGATTTGCGCTTTGGCACTTCATATCCCACCTGCATCCGGCGCGCCGCATGCATCTAATGAGCTAGCTACGGATCCTGCTGATTTACGTGATGATTTGAGTCTGGAAAATCAGACCGTGTTGCATTATTTCAGGGAATTGGGCTGCCGGATTGACAAGCCAAGGGAGAGTGAATACGCAAAATGGGGCATCAAAAGAGGCAAGACGGAAGCTGCAATGAAGCGAATTGCGAGGTTGAAGATACCTGTGGAATTCCCCAAAGTCAGCCGCGGAGGCAGAAGGTGATATCGTAATCAGAATCTTTCATGACAGTGAGGTTTGGGGTTGGGCGTTCAGAGTATGTTAGCTTTTAGTTCCCTTTATTGTGTTACATCGGCACACGTTAACCAAGAAACAAAAGTGAGAATTGTTCCAAGAATAGAATAATATATTCGGCTCGTGAACGAGCATTGCGAGTATTACGACGGTAAATTATACCAAAAAAGGCCTCCAAGCTCTTTAAAGCAAAATAGATGAGGGCCAACATTATATAGTCCCAGCAGGATAAGCTGATAAACGTGTATATAAGCCAAAGAAATATCAGGCCAACATTGCAGGGACGAAAAGATTGCACAAGGGTGTATTATGTTTTGACTGAATTTTTAGCACATCCGAGTAAATTGCCGCATCTGAAATAGAAAAGGAATGTATGGATGAAAGCTGAAAATCATTACTCGTTCCGAGATAATCCAATCAAAAGCATTTGAATGAGGTGATGTCTTTATGCAGCCACCTTCACGGCTGGAGCTGCCGGTGCGGGCATGACAACTGGCTCGGCCAAATCGTTGATCATACGCTGCCTATCAACAGCTTCGGCCTTGAGTTCTCGCTGCAAGGCAGCTTCGAGATCCTCGCCACGGCCAAGACCAAGCTGCTCATTGGTCCACATAGATTGATTTTTGGCGTCATTGACGGCAGCGTCGTCACCAACGCCTAAGAACCCACCGGCAGCCTTCCAATCACTAGTCTTGCGGATAGCCAGGCGTTCCCAAACTTCTTTAAGAGAGGCGATGAGGTGGTCTCGGAGAGGTTTAGTGTGGCCAGGAGTAGGCGTGACTCTCAACCTCTCTTCGCCTCGGGGAACAGTGGGGTAATTGATGGCCTGGACGTAGATGCCATAATCTTCCAAGAGCATGTCAGAGGCACGTTTGGCGACTTCTGCATCACCGACGAGAATGGGGAGAATGTGAGAAGGATTGGGGATAACAGGGATATCATTCGCGTTGAGTGCGTCCTTGACAGCGCGGGTATGAAGCTGTTGAAGAGTTCGATCGCGACCATATTCAGCCTGGTATTTGATCGAGGTGGCTGCACCGGCCATGGTCGCCGGAGGAAGGGAGGTTGTGAAAATGAAACCGGGGGCAAGCGAACGAATCGTGTCAACGAATTTAGCGGATCCTGCGATGTAGCCACCGACACAGCCATACGCCTTTCCAAGAGTGCCAGTAATGATGTCAATGCGATCCATTACGGTGCCCTTGACATTCTCAGGGGTGGAAGCGTGAGTATCATAATCCAAATGCTCAGCAACTCCAGCACCATGTGGCCCGTACATTCCAACAGCGTGAACTTCGTCCAGGAAGGTGATCGCTCCGTACTTCTCGGCAAGGTCACAGATCTCTTCGATAGGGGCGATTGACCCACACATGCTGTAAACGGACTCAAAAGCAATAATCTTTGGCGTGGACGGGGGCAAAGAAGCCAGCTTGTTCTCCAAATCCTCAAGATCATTGTGCTTGAACACCATTTTCTTGGCTCCGGAATGGCGAATACCCTGGATCATCGAGGCATGGTTCAGACTGTCGGAAAGGATCACACAATCGGGTAACTTGGAACCCAACGTCGCCAAAGTGGCATCGTTGGCGACATAGCACGAGCTAAAAACCAAAGCACCTTCTTTCCTATGGAGCCGAGCAAGCGTTTCCTCGAGGGCAACAGCATGCTGGTTGTGGCCAGAGATATTTCTCGTCCCTCCCGCACCGGCACCATAGCTGTCCAACGTCTCATGCATCGTCCGGAGAACATACGGGTTACGACCCATGCCGAGATAGTCATTGGCACACCAAACTGTCACCCTGTCAACGGGAGATGCCATATGCGCCTTTGGAAATTCGCGGGCAAGCCGATTGATATTGTTGAAGTAGCGATAGGTCTTGTCTTTGTGCTTCTTATCCAATTCGGACGAATAGAATGCCTCGTAATTGAAATTCCCATTCGGAGGGACCGCAGGCTTCGGACCAGGACAGACGGTCTCGCGGTTCAAGGCAGCAGAAGGCCTGTTGTTCAAGTTCGCAAGAACGGGCGGGGCTACATCAGACGTAACATAAGAAAGCGTTCCAACAACACACACACACACACACACACACACACACACACACACACAAAAACACCGCCAGGGGTAGAACGCAATTGTGAAAAAAAAAAAAAAATCAATTACTAACCCCTGTCCGCCTTCTTATTCATCTCTTCTCTAACACTGGCGTGCCTCATTGCGCTTGTGTGCAATGCCCTCTTTCCGTGGACCGAGACCCTCATGGCGGCCCCGAATGCCTTTGCCGGGCAGCCAGCGGCCATTCTCGAGCTCTGCACGGCCAACGCCTTGCTCATGATGGGACAGCGCCGGGCAATGACCTGGAGATTGGACATTGTCCCGCCACCGGGGCTGGCGGCATGGTGACGGGTGGTAGTGGACAGCGAGCGGAGGGTGGAAGGGGAGGTCTTGTTCAGGAACGGACACAAGGACCGGGATTGCTGAAGGAGGGCCTCCATGGTCTGTTTGAATATTCAGGGAGGGGGAGCGAGCGATTTTTTCAGGTAGTCCCTTTGTTTTTTTTTCTTCTTCTACTTCTTTATACAACGGAAAAAAAAAAGACACAAATTCAAAGCAACAACAAAGAGAACGAGAGTTGGAAAAGATCGGGGGAGGGAGTGGGAGGGAAATATGGATTGGGAAGGGTGTGTGGTCGGTCTAGTTAAGCTTCCCCCCCAAGGAACCAGACGGGGGAGGCGCTGAAGACTTGAAGAGAAGAAACAAGAAAAAAACCCTTTTCCTCTTTGCAGGGCGGAGAATTTCCTGTCAGCAAGAATTGCACGGCTGCTGATTGGCCAGAGTTACCGGCGGGGGATATTTCCCTTTCGGGAAAAGCGGTGCCTCCAGGCGAAGGTCCAATCACGTGTCAGCCCAACAGCGTCCGATGTAGCCCCCGACACTTCTTCCGCGGAGGGGTACACTGAAAGTCGTCTCATCTTTCGGCTATAATCACAGCGAGATTCCCCGAAAATGTCCCCAACACAAACACCAAAAACACGTTTGGAAAAATACGAAACGCTGCGAAAGCGCGCCCCCTACTCCGTAGTTGGTAGTTAGTTAGTGCTCTTCCTCTCTCTCTTTCCGAAAATTCCCAGCTGAGGCATCAAATCGCCGAAACGAGCTGAGCGTCGATCGGCGAACCCCGGGGGACTCCATGTTGGAAATCAACGCCAAATGGAGTAATTCTTGTCAACAGCTGAACGAAATCACTCTAGAGCGAAAAAGCATCAGATAAGACTTGTGAATGGAGAAGAAGATGTATTGAAATGGACACTGTGCAGAAATCAACATGATCAATTTCAAATTACCCCCCCCCCCCCCCCCTTTCCCCCCCCCCCCTCCCCCCCCGC